>JABVXW010000049.1:37174-234602 GCA_013365375.1 Litomosoides brasiliensis | reverse complement strand
ATATATATATATATATATATATATATATATATATATATATATATATATATATATATATATATATATATATATATATATATATATATATATATATATATGTAATCGGTTGTTCTCTGGACAAAATCACTTCAACTAACCTCCTCCTTTTTCTTCTTATTCTCACGTCTCTCTTCTTCGTCTCTTCGCCTTTTCTTACGCTCTTCTTCTTCTTTTTCCTTCTTTTGCCTCCTGACTTCCTCCTCCATTCTTCTTCGCTCCTTCTTTTCTTCTTCCTCTTTCTTCCTTCGCTCCTTCTCCTTACACTTCTTTTCCCTCCGTTCTTCTCGTTCTGTTTTTCGTCTGTCTCTTTCCCTGCAATTTTAGAATCTTTCTTGTATATCTCAGCTTCTTTAACAAAGATAGATATCTAGGTTCCTTCGTGAAGGAACTGCTAAGTACTGAATGGCTGTAAGAGTTCGAAACGATTAACGAAAAAATGATACTTCTGCGCTTCTTCTTTTTTCAGTCTTTTCTCTTCTACAGCAGCTTCGCGATTTTTCTAAATGAATTCAACAGTTAGAAATATTACACAGTAGCTGTCAACAGAAGCGTAAAAAGAAAGATATCAGAACTGATGAACTGCAATTATTTTCTAGTCCAACATTTAAACCAAAAGTTAAATTCAGACACAAATTCACTCCTTTAAAAGAAACAAACATAAAACGGGTAAACATCTACAGATGATAATCTCCTATGAAACAGTTTGAATTTGTGAAAAAATCTTCGAAACAACATATTTTATTTTTATGTTACCATCTTTTCTGCAGCAATCCTTCTCCGTTCTCTCATCCTTTTTGCTTGTTCTGCTAACTGTTTTACAGTTACTTTTCGATACCGACGCGCGGATTCATGTGCCTTTTTTTCCTGAGAACTTCCAGTAGCAGAGTCTGTATCACTTATTTCAATTATCTAAAATATATAGATAATTTCAGGGGATTATAAGAATATATAATTTATTGCTGTAGTTTTCAAACCACTTGTGAAACCAAATTAAAAAGCTTTAAAAGAGAATTTGATAACATCTGATGAAGTTCACACGTTTTGCCATGATCTTTAAATTCCTGGAGACATTTTGAAAATCACACCTCATCAAGGGTTCGTTTCCTGCACCTATATGAAGTTTTCAGACGATCGATCTGAAAACTTCACCTTCATTAAATGACATTACATATTTATATAACATTACAAATTGGATTCGCTTTCCCATCACGTGAAAAAAGTTGTAGCCAAGCTTATGACGAAGTATAATGTAATTTGAAAGTTTATAGGTTAACAGTAGCTTTACTGGTGCATAGATTTAAGGGAGTGATTAGGTAGATTTAGAGTAACTCATCTAGATTTAGAATAACTCATCTAGAAAGCTACAGTTAATTGCTGGAGGCTCCTTCTGTAATTCATTGTAGTTAACTTTCAGTAAAGCATGCGAACTACTTCACGCGTGGAATTCACCTCTCTAAATTTTTTCGGGAAACAACATATAAAAGTATTTTGTTCATACTTACAGTGTAGGCGACAGCTTCGACTACTTCGCGAACAAAATCTTGAACTTCAGCGGCAATTAGTTCATCATTGCATCGTTGTATTTTTTTGTCAAAACATCGTTCTGCTGAATATTTCCTTATCTCAGTTTTCTTGTTTCCTTTATCATCTCCGCTCATATCCATCTGCAATTGTCGTTTCCTTTCTAAAAAGAATGAAACAGTTTGAGAAAAGTGACTTGATGAATAACCGAGATACTAGGAGGTACTACATTATGAGCGAACTGATAATGAAATTATCTAAAAGCAACTTTCAGGAAAATTCCCTGGCAAACATACTGACAATGAAAAGAACTGAAAATTTAACAACGTCAAATTGCTTGATGACCAATAAAAGGTCGAAGTAGCGCTAGACTAAAATATCCACTCCAAAAATACACCAACTCGTCATACGTCAAAGAACCGCCCCAACCGTTTAAATTTTAAAATTTGCCCGCAGTTGAACCATCCAGCTGAAGTGGCGCTACGAAAATATCTATCCACATGGATGAAGAAAACAAAGAAGACGAATGTAAGTAATTGCATGGGGAATGTTTCATTGAAAAAGGAGCAATGTTAATTGCCGAATGATTACACTGATTGTTATCATTTCCGTTCTGACGAAATGCACTCGAAAAGTTTGCATATTATTAGAGTGATAAGTTGTTTGGTGATAAGACATACTGGCATATCAAGGCACTCTTACGTTGAAATAACTTTCATGCCAATATGAATGAAGAGAGTCAGGTAACTTACTTCTGAAATTTCCTTCTTTCTTACCCTTTTGCTACCAACTTCCTCCTTCTCACCCATTCATCGAGTCTATCGGATCGACATATCTCTTTGCATCATACACAACAGCCGCTTCAAGCTCTCACCCACTTGCTCTTAATTCGAAAGACCATGGCAACGCAGCTCCCATTCATATATATATCAATATAAAACTATCGGCCATCATTACTTTCCAGTTTTGGAACTTCCAGATGATTTGAAATGTGGACGATTTTCATTTTCATACCTCTAAATTGAAAGGAACCATAATAGGGTGAGTGAATTTAACCTGAGTGCATTCATTTCTTTCATCGTTAATATTATTTTTTAAAAATTTAAAAAAATTTTTTTCTTGCAATCACATTTGTGTATGTGAATATTTGTCTATCGTCTAAATGTGCTTAGGAGATTTTTTTGATGAGAATGAGGCGGAATTGTCGCCACCCAAGGAAAGGTTTTCTTAAGTGTTCAATTTTTTTCTTGCATTTCTATTTTCGAGCGAAAGTGCAAATAAGTGCTAAGGGAAGTCGGTGATATTTCCTCAGAGAGGTAGAGCCCAGTGAGGGAGATAGGTTGTTGCTTTAATTGAGTACCAGGTCGCTATGTGTATCATATTGTAACTTTATACTCAATGACAGAGTTACATTTTACGCACGTGAAATAAGACTTAATTCATTCTGAAGGTAAATGAACGAATCACGTTTGACTTGTTCATCCGAATAGTGAATTGTTGCGATCTTCTGGGATTGAAAATACTGTCGTCTTATTGTCTAATGAAAATGCAAGAAAAAGTGAGTGTGATGATTGCTTGCGTAGACGTAAATGTTTTTGAAGTGCAAGAAATTCCAATACAATTCTGTGTTACTGTTTACTTTAGCGTGAAAATGACGAAAGAAACACTTTGAAACTGCTACGATTTGATTATTTATTTACAAGAGGAACGGTACGCTTTTTGAAATTGTACATTTACTCCATTCTTTGAAAATCGATTGAAGTTTTCGGGTGCTGTGATTTCTGTTAAATCCTTTTTTTTTCACAACAAATAATTTGTCAATTCTCTGAGAAGATACTTTAGATTTTAAACTGAAAGACTTTTAAACTAAAATTATGCATAAGTTATGATGCTGAAATGGAATATCAATGCATCTTTTTGAAACGATTAATGTATGATAAGATGTATTTCTGTTGCAAAATAAAAATTATTTTTGAAGGAATTTAAACTTTACTTAGCACTACCAAATTTTGATTTAAGGTTCTTCTCAGTTTAAATTAGAATTTTCCATTAAATACACAAAACATAAAGGATTTTACAATGGTAGTAGAACTGTTTTCCATTCATATTACTTGTTTATTAACCTTTCGTTTACGAATTTTAAGTGTTTAAATTCCTCCTTATCTCTCAGCTCTTCACCCTTTTACATATTAGAATTTAACAGTGCGATCTAATCCATCCGACTGAATTAGATGGATTGATTTCATTAGTTTTTCAATTTATCGTGTATTGCTCATCGGTGATCTCTGATCAAGTGATCATATAGAAAGTTTCTGTTCTGATAACTCATGGAAAATCTCCCTCTATCAGAATGCTATTCATTATGAATATATCTAATTAATTAATTCCTATAATGTTCGAGTCATGAAGAGTCACAAATAGCGAGACAGGAAGAAAGGACGGAGAAGAGGAAGTAAACTATCTCCAACTGATAGCATACGTATATCACTAGCTCCACACAAGCACAATAAACAGATGGAAAATGAAATAGACAGAATGCAACGAGCAAACAATACTTTCACCATTTAAGCCCACTTTTGTTGCCTTAGCAAGTTTAATGATCACGTAACCGATAACCGACACTTTAATGTATGTGTGTGCATACGTTAATCTGTCATGTGTAACAGTGAGTTAGTGTCGGTGATATGTATGTATGTTTGTATGTGTATGTGATTGGGTGCCGTGTGCCGTCCGTGATGATAGTAGCTGTTCTAACGACGTCATCAACTAACTTCGTTGCCCACCGTGATATTGGCATGCTTGCTGTTCCTGCATTCTGCTATTTCAACTCGTCGTTCTCAACTTCGTCCGTCCACAAATTCCATAGGTTATCAATTCCACTTGTCGCCCTGTTTAAACGATCTTAATTTATTTTTTGTTTAACTAACGCAACTGTTCCCAACCTTAACAGTAATCATTTTGATTCTCTAAAAGGGAAATATTCTATAGCTAAGTCTTCGCTACCTGCATGAATGAAAGGTAATTTACGATAAACTGAGCTATTCTTTTTGTGCAAGTCGTTGGATAGACAATAAGCACTTTGCATGATTGGGGTTAGTAGAAGAACGTTATCAGAAATTATCTCTATCGATTCAAATGAAATATTGGTTGGTATGGTTTATGTTCTCTTTTGTGTAATGCAATACAATTCGTCTTCGACCATCAAAGTCCACAAATTTCCTGTTAATCACCCTTTTTTTCATTAACAAAATTATTTGCATTTATTTTTGAAACTGTTGAATTTTGGAAGGGACGAATTTGGTGCGCAATGCCAATAGCAGCACACTACAATGGGTAAATTAATCGCTAATGAAAATGGAAGGATTGGCAAAATCTGAAAAATTGAATAATTTCAACCAATTTCATTTCATTATAACTCTATTTTTGAAAGGTGTCTTGTATTGATTGACTGAAAGAGAAATGATTTTTAGGCACATTTACTTAATGCAAATGAGGGGAAGGTGATGGAGTTGATGATAGGATAACGAAAGAATTTTTTCAGGCCTTTTACGGGCAATGAAGAAACTAACTAGGGCTTTTGTCAATGTGTGTGTGTGTGTGTGTGTGTGTGTGTGTGTGTACGAATGTGTAAACAAATAAATTAAATATGTGGTGGATCCGTTGCTGAAAATGAAGGAAAGGCAGTAGTGTTTGTAGGTAATGGAAGGAATTGATTCACTGAGATCAACTTTTGCTTCAATTAACTCCTCTGCGTGAGTTGTTGTCATCGTTGGTTGTAATTTAGCTTTACAATTTGATCCCAATCACCGAACATAAGAAATCATTTCATTTGGAATTCCAGGAGAGATGCCATTAATAAACCACTCACATAGTGCTTCCTTTCAGCGTTAGCCCATCACTCCTCGTAGATGTCTAAATGTCACCAGTAGGTATCGGCGCTGTCTGTTTGGATTTTACTTGCGGAAAAAATTGAGCTTGCACTAAAAATCTGCCCTCATTCTCTTCCTTCCTATTTTCCATAGCTTCTCTCAACATAAGCAATCTTTTTGAACGGCTCATTTGAGGGTCTTATCCAATTGTCGAGAATCACATGATGCTTAGTGCTTACTGCTATTGCTCCATCATTTCTGCGTCATCTCCTATGTAACTTCAACTTATTATCCTTCCTCTCATTCATTACATCTCAGGTTTAATTTTGCTTTGCAGCTCAGCTGTCACTGTCGGCTCGCTGAAAAGTTAGCCCACACTATCGGTCTTATAGATAATGAGGATGACAACGAGGACGACAACTTCAGCCAGCAAGATTGGGCATGTAAAATTTAGATGCAAGCAACCTCATTATCATCTTATCGACATGTTAAATACAACTAATATATTTTATGTATTTAGATGTAATAAGTACGGCATGTTGTGCTGCTACCATCCCTGATCGATCCTAGCTCTGCCAGCTATTTGGCTCAAAATGTACTTTCAATGAGCATTATTGATAGACTGATTCTATTTGACCTGTATGATCGGTTGGTTGTATTCTTCCACGTCCTCTATTCATAGTAATAGTTTCATACTTTCCTATATTCATTGATTTATTTGATCATTTTTGTTACGAACTACATTTTACAGTTTCAATTATTCATTCAACACATATGAAAGGAATGATATTTCTTTAAGCCTGACATCCTGCCGTTACACTTAATATAAGCAGCTGATCTTCCGGAAAACGGCCATTGGCTGCGAAATGTGGGAAAAGTTCATGTAAGGAATAGGAAATCTTCAGGTGGAAAAAAAGACAAAGCAGAACAAGGAATTTCAAAGCACATTGACTTTATGGAGAAATTGACGTCATTCCTTAAAGCTTATGTACACATTGTGCAATCAGTGAAAAGGTACAAGTGCTATAAATGCTCTAATTCTACGACAATTCCATAATTTTTTCCTCGTCTGACAGCTCATTTGCCGAGTACCTTTAATGTTGCTATTTTCAATGGGAATTTCTGCATAGTTCATAATTTTTATCCATCTTGAACTGCTTGAATGCTTGGATTTCATTCACTGAGAAAAAATGTCTGCTCATTTCACATCTTTCCAGAAATAATGAGAATTGGTAATTGAGATGGAAGTAAGAAAAGTTTCTTCTTATCTCTTACATTTTTAAGAATATAAAAGTCCACATCTTTTTGCTGATATGACAGTGATGCTATCATTATCAATATTCATGGCTATGAAAATTAGTCCATCAGGTCTGTAGTAGTCTCATCTCTTTCCGCACGTCATTATTATTTGAAGCATTCGATCATAATGAAATATTCGCTGAGAAGAAGCAAAATTTCAAATTACTTGTACTTTTCATTGGCTTAGGCTTATCCAGTGATAATACAGCGATACTTTGTCATTCCCTTATCCCATAGAATGTTGTGGCATTGTCGGATGCTATTTCTTTCGGTTAATCTGTCGTAACTTCGCTTTCAGTTTGAATTGCTGTGAAAATTTCATTAGCATCGAACTATTTCTGGAACTCTCTCTTCTTCTTTATTTATAACCAACATTTATCCATATTTTTACGCTCAAAATGGTCGTATAATTATATCCCAGCAAAATTAATACAAATCACCAGGAACCTGAAACATTTACTACCTTTTCGGGCTACGAATACTATTAAGAGTTTAAAGGTGCCAATTTAGTTTAATCATTCGTTCATATTCAGAATCGTCGATTTGTTCGCTAATAAAAATCTTGCATTTGCTTAATATTGCTAACACTATAGGATAAAAGATCAACATTCATTCAGATCTTACGAGAGGAGTAATGGATTAGATAATTTTGAGAGAGAGTATGAACTGAATTGTTAGAGCCAACTGATTGAAATTTTGTAATTAAACGGATTTGGTTGTTTGTTGTTTGCAGCAACCATTTCCGTCTCACATGCTATTATTACTTACAAAATAATATTCGATTTAAGGATATCAGTTTATCATATCGATTAAGATTAAGAGATTTCACGGTAAAGATAGCTCAATTATCGATACTTAAAGGAAAGAGGAAATGCGTTCTTTATCTTTTCGCTATTAGAAGAAAGACCGCGGAATCGTTGTTGCAGAAAGATGAACGGTCGTTGTTACGAGACAAGTAGCGAGGAAAAATTAGGCTCAATCCTAATTGCTTCAGTAATATTATGAACACAACAATGAAACACTCAAGCAATTTGATAAATATCGGCAGTTGTTGCACTTAGGAACTTTTGTTATAATACGTGAAGGGCCTCTTCGAGCCTAATGTTCTTTGAATCTTTAATAGCTGGATAATCTTGAAGCAAAGCGAGCACGAGCACAGTATTTTACGGAGAGGTTTGAAATTCCCCAACAAGATATTGAACATTGCTTTATTAAATTAAGCTAGCAGTAATGAATTCATCAGGTCAATCTCATAAGTCTCATCAATAAGCCTATCTTCGAATCCATGACCTGATAACATGGTCAGAACAAAAATATATCGTTCAGGATGATGAACACAGTTGATTTTGACGACTGGAAGAACAAGCATCTTCCATATACTTACGTTTGTATTTTTTTTGTTGACGCTGAAAAGTTTGCGGCTTTGATGATTTCGTGTCTTGTTCTTTGTAATTAATTATATTGTCAGCCATAGAACAAATATAATTTACTGATTGTTTCCAAGGTAGAACAGATTTCATCATCCATGTAATTAGGTTTGAAGATGTAACTATAAGAACATTGTAATTTTCCGTTTCTTTTTATTCCTTCCGTTGATAATTAAAAGTGATGTTTACATTCTGTTCCTCGAAGTACGATTAACACTGGAAGGTTTGCAAGGTGGTCATAGCAGATGAAACGTCAGGTTTCCGTTATAGCGTTCCTATTATTCTGAGTTGATCCTAAATCAGTAGATGCTAGAATAATCAAGCAATGATAGTGCTAAATTAAATTGTCTAACATTTTGCAGGTATAAGTGATAACATAACAAAGGAACCTGAGCAGCTGTTGGATATTTTTAATGATCTGCTGCTAACTGCTTCAATTCTTCCAACATATTTAACTCACTCTAGGCAGTTGCTAATTAAAAGTTCGATTGAAGTCAGTATGGGACGTAAAAAAATTCAAATTACAAGGATTCAAGATGAACGTAATCGACAGGTTGCTTTCATGGGTTTTTTTTCAAATTGTTAATTTGCTGAAAAAGGCACTAGGACTTCGCAGATTCGTAACGATTTGAAGGCATATGGATCCGTAAAACACTGAACTCGTATGTTTTTTTTTTAAAAATATTTCATCTATTTCGGTTATTCAAATATTTACATATTGTTTCCTTGCAGGTGACATTCACCAAAAGGAAATTTGGCTTAATGAAAAAAGCCTACGAATTGTCAGTGTTGTGCAACTGTGAAATAGCTCTCATTATCTTCAATTCAACAAATAAACTATTCCAGTACGCTAGCACTGATATGGATAAGGTTCTTCTGAAATATACCGAATATAATGAACCGCATGAAAGCCGAACGAATGCCGATATCATGGAGGCTCTGCAAAGGAAAGAAAGCAAATCGGGTGGAGCGGAATCAGATGAAGATTCCCCAGGTTCCTCTACTCCGAACTTACCGAATGGAACTTCATCCAGCACTGTTGCACTAGCTACTGCGTCCGTTACCAACACTACGTCCAACATGGATTTCAACGGCGTCACCAATATAGCACAGCAAATTTTCAACTCAAACGTATTTCTCTCTCACTCAGCAGCCGTTTCTTACAGCGGTTCACAGGATTCAACCGGTGCTATCAGTTCTTCTTTGAGTCGACCTCAACAAATGGAGCCGATCAAAGCGCACCATTTAGGTTTCCCCTCAACAAGTTCATTCTTGAATTATACCGACTGTTCCTCCAGTCCACGATCTGCGGTGGCCGTAACAGTTAATAATAGTGGAAATTGTGCCGGTAGTCCAGTTTCTTCTTGCGAACAACACATCAATATCAGTCAGCCAGCACAAAGTGACACTCAGCTGCAACTCATGCATTCTGAACTTGTTCGAGGTCATACGCTACCTTCTGATTTGAGGCGAATCTCAAATACTGGTGCACGAACCGGTCCAGGTGATTTGAATCAGGAACAACAACAGCATCTTAGTATCGCTGGTTTCAATACTTCCTCTTGGTTAGCTATGCAACCAAAACCTTATATCAAAGATGAGCCCAATTCACCACCGGAAAAAAGAACACGAATCGATGGTTGGCAAGCTCAGCCGATAACATGACATTCATAATTAGTTAGTTGCAATTCTTATTTCCGGAAATGTTGGACAACTTTTGCTTCTTCCGATTTTACTCAAATAAAATATCTAAATTCTACAGTTCAATCACCAACAGATGGCTAACAACAATTTTAAAGTTGCAAAAATGTGCCAATTCAATAAGTATAATTATGTAAGTTTGAAACTTATTTCGTTGCTATGTAGCTGAACAGCTGAACCGATTCTGTTTCGAAAAAGATCAGCTTAATATTGTTTTAGTTTTTGTTGTAGCTGAAATAATTTCCTTTACACGTGCTTTACTCTCATCATCCCGGTATTTAATCAGATTTGCCCTAACGGCTTCTTAATTCTTCTCACGCTCAGACTATCTTTATAAGTCACACATCTTAAGCGGGCCGCGAGTGCTTCATGCAATATCTTTTCACCAATTCTTTCCCACTCAAATACCGTAGAATGGTTTCCATTCATTTTCAGTGGTAAGAAGACAAGGAACATTTTCAGGTTATGTAGGCAACAAGATTACATTCACTTTCAATATATTCTTGGATATCCATATTACCTGACCCATCACTGATCACTATAATTACAGGAATCATTGAACAATTAGACTGCAAATCACGCATCCCTGTAGTCGATTCTTTGAATTAGATTTGAAAGATATGGTACTTTTTTAAAATTTATTTCAGAATTTTATCTTCCATTTTCAACCTTTAAATATTACTTGTACTTTGCAATTAAAATAATTTTGCTTTGTGAAGTATATTAGAAATAGTGTTTCAGAAGTAGTTTTCCTAGGTAACTTATTGAAAGGAGTTGTTTGAAAGTTTTTGAGAAAAATACTTCCAAAAAAAGTTTTCCATAACTGTTAAGCACCTCACTTCTTTCCAATTTGAAATGCTTTGAGTGATATCAAAGCAAGCTGATTGATAAAATCTTCAGCCTATAAGTACAGCATAGAACAGAATAGCGTTGTAAGAAAGCACTGATGTTAGATATTCATGCTTCTCTTCAAAACAGACATGCAAAATTCACCCATCTTTGCTTCTGATTCCTTTCTAATTCTTTTGATACAAATATAATTCACACAGGTTACTTAACGTTTCATCTTGTCTAATTTATTAAATGTAATTTCACAGGATAGATCTACTCAGAAAAAGCTGATGTACCGTTGCTGCCGGTTAACTCTGTGTATAAAATAAAGGTTCTAATTTAAGATTCAGATGTTCAGAAACTGCTAAAAGCCTGATGCATCCATCCAATTCTTCCCTTTGTGCTTACTCCATTGTTTTACCTTGTACGATTGAATAATTTGAATTTCTGAAAATCAGCATAGGGTGGGAAGTGCAAGATACTCCTATACCCATCTTTGGAATACTGAATTTGTTTGAAATGTAAAATTTAGCAGTGTTCTAACTTGAAAAAATCTCAGTATTGCTTTGAATGATTGTGCTGTAACTGTGAAGACTCAATAATTTCCATCGTATCGCATTCACTACTGTATTTATATCAACTCGTCGGTAAAATGTTTAAAAATTTTTTAAAAACAAAAGGTGAAATTCACAACGCAATGCATGGAATGAAGAATTCGAGAAGGAAGAAAAGCAGAAAAAATAATTCGACTAACATTGATTAAAGTACAAGTAGATAAAAGTCAAGTCCGCAATCCTTCCCATGCACTTCTTCCCATTTTGAAAAAAAAAAATTCCTCAGTCTCTTATTAACTTCATATTACGAGAAGCCTCATATCTGTTAATCAAATGTCGAAAAGCTACACATCAAGTGTAGTTGTCGTACACTTAAACTACTCTCACAATAAATGGAAACCAACTCCTCCTATACTTACACTCTAAATCGAAGCATTATACTTGCACTGAGAAGCAACGTCGAGGCTATCAACCATTTTATTTGATTTTCTTAACAAAAAGAATAACCTTAACAATATTAATAATCTGAATGAACGTGCACATGTACTTTCAGCGTCCGTACACCGAAACGAAATTCTATATACCCTCAGTTCCAATAAATAACTGAAGATGAGGGCTTGAATGAAAATTTAATCTTTTGAAGAGATCACACTTTGTGAACCACTCACTGTACTGGAATGTTTCAAATATTTCCTCAGGTAAACGCGGACGCCTGACTTATAAATTAAAATTTTTGTGATAAAATTGAAAATGACAAAATGCTCATAACATTGCAAATAGATATGGATGAATGGCATTAAAACACTAGCAAAAACACAATCAAAATTAGAGTTTGACATTGCTATCCAGGACGTTCTTACCTTCCGACTCATAAATTCTCTTAGATGTATATCTCCCACATGAATCTAAACCACTGCTACGAAACTGGCCTAATATCAGTTATCCAACTAATATCAGTTATTTTATGAACCCATACTTTGGCTTCATAAAATTCAAAGATCATAATGTTCCAGTCCAATAAGTCGGAAAGCTTTTCTCCATAATTTATACTCCGATTATAAATTTCTATGGTAACAGGAGATCAACAATTTTACACTAGGAAAACAGGGAACTATACGCAAGGCCTAATAAACCAAAAAGGCCCGAGGAAAAATCAACGCTTAGCTGAAAATCCAATAATCAATGCCTCTATTCTTTTGCATGATAAAGACACCAAAAAATCGACTATCAGACATAACAACCACACACTACTTTCATCCTTAATGACACCATGGATACATGTCGAAAAGTAAAGGTAGCATTTTGACATTCTACTTTTCTTTGCGAATCTCTGTATCTATAACGATAAATATCCACATTAAGTAAGCCATTCAGTAAGCCATTCAAATGATTTTCTTACGAAATGAATATTTTAAATACGGCAACATCTCGCTGTTAAAATCACAAACGAACATTAACTCTCACATCAAATTTGCATATATATTTTTTACAAATAGCTCAACCAGAATCACAAAAATATTTCTACAGATTACAACGAATTTTGCATCTCTAGGTAAATAATACCTACTTCCAAAAATATTGTTCGTATGAAGCCACCGGTAATCTCAACTCAAGTAGTATCTCTGACTTATTCTTACTATAGGAAAAGGAATGAAAAATAAATGTAATACACTTCCATTCGTTAAAATTATAGTCATAGAAACTTTTCCCTATAAGGGACAAGTACTAAATCACATAATAGTAGTGAAGGATTATAAAAGCAAACAGAACACTGCCAGAGTATTCGTTGAAGGGTCTTGAAAACATATTTGATACAGTTGGCAATCACTTGATAATACAAAAAAATTCAAGTGAATGGTTGAAACAGATTCAAATTCAAGAAATCCATGCAGTAGGTTATGAAATCATTATGACGAGTATCTAGGAAAACTGGGTGTATTTGTCGACTGTTGAATATTGGCCATAAATTGCCGCAGTTCTTCAGCAATTAAACGAGTATTGAAATCCTGTTGATAGTATGGATATGGCTGTTCAAAAGAATGAAAGTAATTGGCACTACTAGTACCTGCCATTACAGTATCAGGTGGTGGCACAAGCGGTACCGCAGGATTTGGAAAATACTGCACTGCCTGACTTGGATGTTGTGATTGCTGTTGTTGATAGTGCATGATTGGGCGGCTGCCACTAATTTGAGTGGAAGTTCCAACCGGTACATCAGTTGCTGATGATGATGTGGATGCTACCACTGATGTGTTATTGTTGAATGATAACGGGGTGGAAGATATGCGGGATGCCTGACATGTATGCGGTGATAGATCCACTGAATCAGTGTCATCAAGGTCGATGCATACAACCGAAGGAGTGACGTCTCGCCTTTGCGCTCTACTTAGAGAACTTTGTAACGGCAGTTGCTGCAGAACCTAAAAAATTTGAAAAATTACTTTATCCAAGACCAACATCATTGTCTAATAAAAACAAAATGGCCAAAACAGAGCTCCATTTCGATAAAAATACTGTACACTAGAAAAAGAAACCAAAACTACATTAATGCATACACGTTGCTTTCTAAACTTGCTTTGAGATCAGGAAATAAATAACTGACCATACAAACTACGTACTTTAAATTTTATAAAGACTTGGAACAAAAATATAAGAGAATAACTATCAAGTACCAAACTAAAAAAGGTTGGTACCTCATCATCATCGTCACTGTCTAGAATTATGACATCACCACCGGCTACTGCATTCATTCGATTGCCATTATGTAATGCACTGTTCTTGACGATTTTAGAATAAGTTTTTAAATCGTTTGAAGAACTTATTTCTTCTTCATTATCAGAAGCAGATTTGTCCTCTTCATCAACTGGTCGCCAACTACCATCATGCAATAACTCGACTTCTGTGATATTCGAAGTTGTATCTTTCAGAACCCTTTCAAAATAACTGAAACCTGCATACGTGTCAGTCTAGAATTAAAAATTCTTATAAAATTAAAATAAGGATAGCAAATAAAGTAATTATGTTTAGAATTAGAATGTCACTTGCATTTAACTTATTACCTACATGCAATGAAGTTCAGTCTCTAGAGTACGCAGCCCAACAATGTAACTATTTCAGATTGAAAAAAAGGACATTTTCTGTCTTAAACGCAGTGGTAAGGGGACAACATACCCATCAATGATCAGTTTCTTGTAAGGTGCACCATTATTACAAACAGCACACTTCCAAGTTGGTCGTTTTTCATTCATTTTCAAAAAATTTGATAAATCGAAGCACTGTAAGTGTGTGCAATCACATGCTTTGACTGGTATTAGCATTCGAGTTCTTCCAAGCTGAAAAAATCCATAAGTCACTACTACTTTTTGGCAGACATGAATAATTAGGGAATAACATAATTAATGGCTCACAAGCAATTAAAAAAAATTTCTTATACTAAATTAAAAGAAATATGCAATGAGTTAAAAAAATCTATCTTTAGAGTACGATCTAGAACTCAAGACAAGATGTTCAAATGTTCGTCCAATTTCATGTTAGCAAAAACATTTGAAAAATGCGGATAATCGAAACTGTTTCATTTTCAAGCCCTTTTTTTTGTTAATGGCTCTTTTGCCTTCGTATGTGCAAACGTTCTACAGTATTAACAATGTATATTTGAGTAGACAAGATTTAATGCAAAACCGAAACAAGTTGTAGAGAGAAAAGGTACACTTACAGGACATAATAAAGACATTTTCAAAGTTTCCATTTGTATCGTATCATCATCGCTGGATAAACGATTTCTAATTACACGTTTTGTTTCCTCTGCATCGCGACGAGTAGCGAGATTATCTAACAGGCGCTGGCTAAAAATTGTAAATTTTCCACTTCAAATTATGAAGTATTTTCCAAACATTGGAAGATATCAAAATCATTTACATTATTCAAATCAGATCATAAATTTGCTAAGAGACTTAATCTAATTGACAAATCCACTATTAAATGAAAACAATAAGCAGAAATCTTACAGCAGAATATCGGAGGTAAGTCTTTTTACGACATAAATGCCAAGTGCCCAAGAGCGTTTATCTGCAGACCACTCCACCACCAGTCGATGTGGTCTCATTGCATCTCGTGGAGGTTGACAGTAGGGGGTTATATTCACCGGGCGACTCGGTCTTTTCGGTTCCACATTTGGTTTATTTGTTGGGATAATATTCTACATAAAAAATAAGTCAAATGTGTGAGAAAAAAGACCAGAGAATGATTGTATCAGACTTTCAAATGGACAATAGACCAATTTCATAATTTACTACTCTTGAAAAATTTCAGATCCATAAGAGATTTCTTAAAAAAACAGATAATGCAAATTCCACATTTACCGGAAGAGTAACTGGAACATCATCTATCTTCACATTGCAATTGGGTGGAAAATCATCGTGTTGCTCAGCCAAATGATCCAATAAAAAGAATCGTAGTTGTAACTCAGTACGTGGTAGGGCCGTGGATTCATTCCTGAAATATCTAATTGAAACACAGTGCAATATAAGGCTGGAGAAGCGAAGATTAAATCATCTTTTTGAATCTTGAAAGAATTATCAACCTAACCTATAAGCAATATGTGGCATAACATTCGGTGGGACAGCAAACGTAAAAGCCAAGCGAGATGTTGATCGAATACCCGATATATTTGCTGGTAATTCGGAAAGTTCAAGTAATGTTTGTTGCTGAAGAAAACAGTTGCTTGAAAGATAACGTCGGATCACGATACGGTTTAGTCATGAGAAATTCATGAAAAATCCCAATCAAGAAATTAAAGCATGAAACGAACTTTGTCATAAAATGGCAAATCAGCAATGTTCAAACTTCTAGTCTGAACCACTTGTGATGAAAATGGATTGTGTGCACTGATATACTGTTGTTGCATCAGTGCAGATGATAATGTCATTACAGGGTTGTAACCATTCATGACACCGTTACCATCCACATGATTAAACATGGGTACTGAAGGCGCGCTTGATGCACTGTAACGTCGACTGGAACTAATTTCGCGAATTTTCTGTATTACTGCAGCCTGATTACGAGCGTTTTGCAGCAAATTAATACACCTGAAATGTGTTTCAGCAGATAATGCTTTAATGTCGCAATTCTCAGGCATCAGAATAAAAATCTATCAGACTGTTAAAGCAATAAGTAGTCGCCAAAAGCAAGATATATCAAACAGTTATTAGCAAATTTCCCATAATATTGGAAAAACTTACCTCTGCACAAGTTCTGTTTTTTTTCCTAATTTCGGACACTTGAATGACGACAACAAAATGTGAAGCTCGTTCACACGGAATTGTTGCAATGATGCCTACAAAATGTTATTTTTTTCTAATGAAATGGAGAATTTCTTACAAGCAGAATCACCAGAAAATCGAATTCCTACGATATAGTTGCAGGGATTACAATATATGATTTCAGCCTAAAATTATGGACAGAAAAATACTGCTTGATTAAAAAATTTTACAAATTTATTAACCAGCAAAGAGACTTCAATCCCACAAATCAGTACTTTATAATAGTCACATCGGTGTGTGAAGTGCAGTTACCTTGATACTTTCCGTAAGACTGCTATTTGTACAGTATTTTAAACTTAACACCAACGGTAGTATTTAATATTTAAACCACTCATGAGAATTTTTTACATATTTAACTAACATTATTCATATCACGTAAAAAAATGACAATTTTATACCCTAATAAAAATATAAAAATTTTGTTAAAATCGAAAAAATATAAACTTAATTAAAATGAATTTCAGAAAAGACTCTGGACATGCAGGAGGAAACTAGCCTGAGAGACATGGTTGCAAGTGATGACCGACATAAGGGATCACTAGGACTATGCGGCCGATAACACCTAATTATGCGGTAGCAGTACTGCAGTTGTTGAACAGAGACGTACGTAAACCTACGAAAACCTCCAATATCCGGATGACTTTTTAACTTTATGTTCCAAATTGATTGAACTCCCGAAATTCACATTTTCCGGTTTGGCAGTAACTACACAAAATCGTGACCCAAATTTAATTTATAACTTGAAGTGAGAATCTCATTTTCTTTCTTAATACAAGAAGAAATAAGGACCGCATGTTGGCTGTGACCTCTAAATGCCATCTTCACTGTACAACAGATAATGAACAGCAGCTTGAAGGGAGGAAGAAAAAATCGTTAAAGGCTAAAGGGTTAATGGAGACGGTCATCTTCACATCACTTCCCTTCTTTCCTCTTCTCTTGTACATGCCACATCCTCGCTTCTCACAGCATAGAAAAGGATACTGCTTATTATGGAAGTCAGGACTTTAGTAACATTTTCTTATAGAATTCTCTCACAAAGATTGACAGGATAACATCCGATGACATTTCAGGATATCTGCCATTCTCTTCATATCTTTTTGTTTCATTACCTCCGCGCCATTAGTAGTCAAAATAGATGACACATTACCTAACACATATCATACAAGAATCAATATACTTGTGTTAGGCATGCGTCAAAAAGCGGTTCACGCTATCTCTAACAAAAAATTAATCAGGCGCCTTCTGAAATTATGCAGTCACTAGTCACATATAACCAAAGAACTAGGTATTTCGAATACCAGGGTGCGAGAAAAAACTACTAAATAAAAAACTTCCAAAATGAAAAGAGTGAAAAAAAGCATGCCAAACTTACTTCCAGTGCTTCGAGTTCAGCTGTATTGGCCGCAGCCATAATCCATTGAATGCCAACGACAAAGTCCTTACGCTGGAAAAAATATCAAAAACGCTTCTCACAATCTATGAAGCAGTACGCTCTATTTCACTTTGTTCACTAATTAGTTGAAATTTCTGCAGTCCCTTTACAAAAGTTGAAATAATTCACCTCACAAATGCAATTTAGGAGTGGTTACAATTTAATCCTTACTTTGTAAATAAGGCCAAATAATAGAGACAATAATCGAAGCCGATAGTACTATATACAAAATGTGATAAAATATACTATATGCAAACTATGGAAAAACAGAAAATACTTTTCCCAAATGAAATTTATAGTTATTAAACAATAATAAAGTTTCGGATATGCAAATACTGGCTAATTTCATGTACCTCTACTTTTGATATGGTATATTTTAGAAATTTTTATACTTCTTTCATCACCAATTATTACTCATAACATCTCAATACGAAAACGAACCTCCCCCTCCCCCCCCCCTTCTGGAGGAACCTCCTAAATCTCTTTAAGAAAAATTAAATGGTACCTTACTTTAATTCTAAACCAAACTCATTATCCACGATCAAATAATATAATGTAATGCCACTGAAATCAATGGAAAACTAGAAATTACTCAATATGCTCAACATGCCTTATTCATAGTTAATGAACTTCTGAAAAGGCAAATAAAAACAGATAATGACACTAATAGATTTCGTAGAATGCAGAATATAGTTCGTAGGACTCCAATTCAGAAACTACAAATATAGAAGATTCTGTGAAATTATAATCAATTCTTACATAGTCCTTTTTAAAACCGTGTGCACTGTAATGCCGTTCTAAAATAGAATAAAAACATACGCAAAGAAATAGGTGGGAGGAAGAACTGAAATGTTTTCAACAGGTAGATACAAGAAATATCACAGAATCCAGGCTTTTTCGTTATGTAGAGCAGAGTTAACCCAATGTACGAGCAAAAATTGAAAATTTATGAAGAAAATCGACAAGAATAAACAAGAATAAAAATTAAAGAACGATCATCTCGGCTGAGAAAATGTTAAACGTCACGGAGCATTTAACTCTCGCAACATCCTAGCATCTCGCCTTCATAACAATTCTACGACTAAGCCTAATACAGTTATTGCGGACATTGAAGTCGACAGGTCAATGACCTTTTCTTTTCATCAAATAAGCAACAGTTCTCATAAATACTTTATTTACATCTATAACACAAAATGAAAATAAATATGTAAAAAACAATTTCAATAAAACTCCAAAGATATATCAGCTCTCTAGCTGCCGAAAGTTGACTAACATCTAGAAACGAGGCATGAGTGCAAACACAGGTATTAAAACTCTTCAGAATCTACAAATACAAATCTCCACTACAAGCATAACAATGCTGAAAAAAATTCAAGAAATACAGGTTTGTTCAAAAACGCGACCTAATTAAAAGTTATCAGGGGTAACTTTTAATTAGGTCGCGTTTTAAGTTATCTGAGATTACTCCTGACAACTTTAAAGTAACCTTTGACTTCATATCGCTGTATAAGTGCAACTATCTAGAAAGTTACAGGATCTTTGGAGCTTTCAGCCGCTGAAAAACACAGAAAACCAAATCCAGAGAGCTTGATGTATAGAAACTACCTTCTATGCCACATTAAACTTTCTCGTTTTCGTTTAATTTTCTTTTGCAACTGCAGTACGCCATATAGCAATGCCTCTGCTGATGGTGGACATCCAGGAACATAGATATCTACAGGAATAATCCGATCGACACCTTTCAACACTGAATATGAATAATGATAATAACCACCGCCATTTGCACATGAACCCATACTAATTACCCATTTCGGTTCAGCCATTTGGTCATAAACTCGTCGAACTGCCGGAGCCATTTTATTGGTTACTGTTCCAGCGACAATCATAACATCTGACTAAAATGGGAATTATTTTAAAAGATACTTGGATTTTAAAATTATTATACTTGCTTGAAACCTGCGTGCTATCCACATGAAACTTGAAACCTACACAACTTCCACATATCGACTATGTGTTTATGTTAAAAACGAATATCCTAAAATGAAATTCTTTATGTGAGAGTAAAATAACAAACCTGTCTAGGAGATGCACGAAAAACGACACCGAAACGATCCATATCATAACGCGGAGCAGCAAAATGCATCATTTCAACAGCACAGCAAGCTAATCCAAAAGTCATCGGCCACAGTGAGCAACGATGGATCATATTATTTAGATCATCCAAACGTGTCACAGCCATTTCGCCTTTCGGCAAGGGATCCTGCCACGGTGAGCCCAGCAGTCCCCAGATCCCCTACAAATAATAGTCTTTAATAGTAAAATCAACTGCTACACGATAGATAGTTTACAGTTCATCATAGTGACTAAAAATAACCTTTGGCCTGGTCCCCTTCGCAGCCGGTGCCATGGGACTCGTTGTTTCTATCGCCTTGCTTGATTCCGATCGAATTTGGCATGTCATTGTTGCAATTGTTCGCCGTAAATTCGTAAACATTGCCGCGCTCATAGCCATTCTGCACAGCTGCGCCTGAAATGGAAAATAAAAGTGTGAATATGAAATACAAATTATGAAATGCAAATTTGCTAACGCAGATGGGACCATGAAGCAACTGCGATCAAAATGCTTATATGCTGAAATAATAACCTGCTAAAATACGGCCCATCACAGCTACCGAGTGATATTTGAGCGCTGCAACACACTCATTCCGTCGTCCCCGCGCTCTCCTCTTTTTCTTTCTCTCTAACTGTCTGGAAATGGCTCAGGTAAAACGAGAAGTTTCAGTCTGTTTGCGACACTTTTCGACGACTCAATTTTCAGTTTCATAGGCAAAAGCTGTATTGGAACTTGGCGTCGTGTGCATGTATTTCAAGAATTCTCCCACTTTAGTTGGTGAACAAAATATGTATCACTTTAGTTCGTGAGCGAAGACCTATCCCATCTAAGTCCTCTCTTTACCAGAAGTGATAAATTCTCGCTAATACGGACCACACTTACCGCTACTGAAATCGTGCATTAAAATGTTCACGATTACAGAATTCCTGCCAACCATAAAATATTTGCAAGAAACTCAGTAGGTCGAGGAGTGGGAGTTTCTTAGTTGTGCGGCTGAGGTGGACTGGTAATGCATGAGGTGTTCAGGATTGACAAGAGATCGAGGTGTTTGGATGAGCAGAAACCGTCCTTTTTGTATTTTTTTATGCTGTAGCATATGAATGCCCATATTGAAGGATTGGAGCAATGAAGAGGAAGCGGAATGGCAAGAATGCTGGTAATTATAGCAAGAAGCGATCAAAACAAACGGACAAAAACTCTGTAAGTTTAATTTCACAAGTACTGCACTGACTGCGAACCTTCTACAGATGCTTTGTCCTATTAAATTCAGTAAGGATGAAAAGTACCTTTTATACGTTACTTTGTCATATTCACTGTGAAGAATAGAAAGTTTCTGACATAAAGCTTTACACAATAAATGCATATATGTCAGTTAGTCAGCATTTTGATTCGAATATCTCTTTAACGTTGAAAATTTTCTTGCTGATCGGGACGTTTTTTTTACAGACAGGGTCAGATTATTTCCAGTGGTATTAGTAAATTGTTCGTTCTTCTACTAATAGAACACTCTAGAGAGGTAGTTGTTGATAAGTTTGGTCGATCATTGATCTAATGTAAAATATTTTTCATTTAAATTTACAGTGTATTGATTTTGAAAAGCATGAAGAAAAAATGATGAAGCAAAAATTAGATGAAGAGGCAGAACGGAAGATAATGAAGGAACCTCACTCAATGGTTATTCATCGTGGAAAAGTTGGACAGTTTGTGCGTTCTCTCGAACAGGATATACGTGTTATCATGGAACCTTTCACTGCTTCGAAGCTTAGAGTAGGCGTATTTCCTTCTAAATTATTTTTTGTCTTCCAATTGCGAATACTATTTTGAAGTTCGGTATAGAGAGATTATTGTTCAGTAAATGAGTCTCTTTACCGTTCAGAGGATTTCTGGTTTTAAGCAAGTGAAAAAAGATACCTTACCTAATATTTTGACTGTGTTTAGGTAGGTCATGCTGTTAATTAACTTGAACGCAAATAGCTGATCAGTTCCTGATCCGAATTCTAGGACGGCAGATGGAAGAACTTTAATTCTTTATTAAAAACTGTGAGGTAGAGTTTCTGCCTTTAAGTTCGTTGATTTTATAAAATTTCATCCTCTCTTTCACATTTCAGGTAATGAGACGGAACAATCTAAAAGATTTCATTGTGAACGGTGCAGTTCTTGGCGTTACACATTTGCTTGTGTTGACTCGCGGAGAAAATTGGATAACACTGAGAATTATTCGATCTCCTCAAGGACCAACATTGACCTTTCGAGGTGAAATTAACCACTCCAAAAATTATCATTTATTATTTTAGCACGTAACATTTTTTATTAGTAGGTTGGAGCAGATAATCATGTAACGTCCACCACCACTTTTTTGGTGGTCCACCACCCTTTTTTGAAAAATTCGTGGGTTTCGTCAATATGGTAAAGTAAAAAGTTGCAGAATGCTTTTACTAGCTAAAACGATTGGAAAATATGGCCAAAGGCAAATCCCAAATTTCTGCAACACTGTGCAGCATTGAAATCCTTGTGGTCTTTCCGTTTGCATTTTCTGCTAAGAGACTCCGGGGATAAGGAAAACGATTTCAAAATTTTACTACTAGTCTTAACACTATTACAGTGAAAGAATACGCGTTATCAAGGCACATTACTTCGGCATCAAAGCGCAAAATGCATTTCCAACGATTATTTACTACTGCTCCACTTGTTGTGATGAGTGGTTTCAACTCAAACTTCGGTCAGCATTTGCGACTTGTACAGTCTGTGTTCCAGAATATGTTCCCTACAGTAAATGTTGACACGGTTTGTTCTTTAACTCTTAAGTTTCTTTATCCACCAAATTTTTCAAAACAACAAATTTGTGTTCATGTAAAAATAATCGAAACTGCTTTCATGAGGATATAATTTAAAAATGCTGCTGTAAATAAAGTTCAAAATTACGATGTTAATAATCGTCCGGCGGTTTTTTGTTGTACTTCAAGTCAAATGTGTAAAATAAATATATTCCCTTTTTGTTTAGGTGGATTTGTCTACTATTCGACGATGTGTGCTGATCAACTACAACGCCGATGAAGACACTATCCAGCTAAGACATTAGTATGCTTCGTTCCTTTGACCAGTCAATTTCTGAACATATCCTTCCCAATTTTCTTTCTTTTTTAGTGCAATCAAAGCAGTTCCTGCAGGATTAAGCAAGTCGGCGAAAAAATTAATTCAAAGCAAGATCCCGGACCTATCGAAATACAAGAATATCGAAGATTACTTCTTAAAGTGTGTTTTTTGAAAAATGATTCTATTCGGAATTCAGGAAAACTTTTTTTCCAAAAAATTTTGGGAATTTTTGAACTTAATTTGAGAACCTTTTAGCCCAGGTCAGTTGAGCGAAAGTGAATATGAGTTTGAGCAAAAAGAGGTCAAACTACCGCAGTGTTTAACAACACGAGGATGCTTAAAAGGACAGAAGACAAATGTAAGGTAATTAATTTTATATTATTACTAGTCCCTTTATGTTTCTACTCTCACAGCAGCTTTTAGTTTATCTGATATTGTGAATACATTGTGTGATTTAACTGCTTTCAGACTTTATGAGCTTGGCCCTCGGCTGACTTTGCAATTGACGAAAATCGAAGAAGATATTGATGAGGGCGAAGTTCTTTATCATGCCTACATCACCAAATCACCCAAGGAATTGATGCAGTTAAGAAAAGAATTGCCGAAAAAGAAGTTATTTTTATGCTATTACACTGCTAAGAGCGTCTATTACAAGGTCGATCTACTTATTTGAAATAGATCGAGATAGGAATCTGCTGAATTTGTATCACTACCGAGTTATGAAATTTCTCTTCTTTCAGGAAATTGAAGAAGAAGATACAAATAAAAAATGAACAACGAGTCATCCATCGTTTGAAAACTGTAAGAGAAAAGAAAACTAAATTAGAGGAAGCTTTAAAGGAAGAAAAGGAGAAATTAATAAGTAAGCAGAAAGAAGTTATTGGTGATGAACAATTCGATGACTAGCTTACATCGTATATGCATGACTATTTTTGGCGATTCTTTTCTCTTGGTCTTGATATGTGCTGATAAAACCAAGAATTTGAGAGTTTACTTTTGTTTGAAAGAATTATTCCATTGGTTAATCCGATTCTTTTGATAGTAATTTCTTGTGCCATCAGAAACAAGTGTCAGCTCTTGAACTTTAAATAGTTTTAGAAAGATCGCAGTTGACACAGATATTTTCGCCAAATTTTAATCGGTTAAAATTTTTTGGTTCTTTAAGCGTTTAGAAAATGCTGTAAAAGCCAGCAGTCATTGATGGTTGTAGTTTCTTGCTCAGGTTATATGCCGGCAAAAAATTAAAGAGGGAACTTTCGGAAGAGATATCTATAGCTGTAACGAGAAATATATGTGAACTGTCGATGCTTAAAGCTGTGGAACGGAAAGGACCTAACCTAAGCATCCGCCATTTTCTATGCGTTCGAAATCTCAAAGTCTCTACGCGACATGCGACAACCCAATAACTGACATTAGGCCTGCCACAAAAAAAGCATTCGAAGGAAAGTGGATTTTAAAAGGAATGTAATACTTTAGAATTTGTTTAAAAACATCCTGGCACCTTAAAGTTGGAATCAGTAAGTTTACATATATTAGGATTTGAAAACCTAGCATTCAGGAAACCGCTTTATACCTCAAAAATGAAACCTAAAAGAGACTCTTGTAAAAATTTGTGAAGAAGCCATTGTGCTTTCTAAAACATTCAACTGTGCCATTTAATAAGTGGACATAATACGTAACAAACGCTTAATTAAGCAGTATTAAACAGACACGGTAAACATAAATCCTCTTAAATTCCAAATTCATCCTTTAATACTTTTTGGAAATATACAATTAAAAAAATGGAAAAAGCTTGAAGTTTAGGAAGCTATAAATTTCAGTCATTGGAGGTGAATGAATGTGTTAGTACCATTGCACCTTCGTGACTTGCTACCTTGCGAACTTTGTGATCTCTCGTGTCCTATTGGAACACTAGTTTCTTCGTAGCTTGGTAACTTTTAGTCTGTCTCTACATATTAAAAAAGTGATTAATGCACGACTTTTGGTCTGATTTAATTTGAAGGATTTAAATGTGAGGAATGAAGAAGATTGAAAATGGCTGAAGTGTACAAGATTTGATTTATTACTGTAATCAAAGGGAAACAATGTATCGATTACGCATCAATCATGAATTAGCGGCCATCAACCTGGCTTTAGCACATTCCGGACAAAGGATGTCGGCAGCATCTGTTATGAAGCCTTTACCGACCAGTGATGTTGAACATTGTGCACAAATAAAACAATCGTTATGCCAGTG
The DNA here is from genome assembly GCA_013365375.1 of Litomosoides brasiliensis. NCBI lineage: Eukaryota > Metazoa > Nematoda > Chromadorea > Rhabditida > Onchocercidae > Litomosoides > Litomosoides brasiliensis. The sequence goes on along the minus strand of JABVXW010000049.1, from coordinate 209,169 downwards.
TCGATCCTCGAATGAAATGAATTTGGCACCTCCAATTCCTGTGAATTAAAATTTAATTAATCCCCATTTCGATTATTATTCATTCCTCCTTTCTTACTCTTCTCGTTCTCTCATCTATTATTTCGAAAAAAAACGATTGAACAAAAGTTTAAAATGAAGAAAACGCATTCTCTGACTTCTGGGAATTTTCAATGTTATAAAGTTTACGCTGAAATGAGAAGTATGAGCAATCAACCAAACGCATCTCCTAGAATGCTTTTTTGATAAAGCAATATTTTGATGGAAAAGTAGTTAAATGTAAAAGGAAGGAAGGAATGATCAATGGCTGAAAAGATTCTAAAACACACAAATATTGAGGTAGTAACGATGTACAACGTAACAGGTAAATAAATGAAACTAAAATTGTTTTAAATGTATAAGTGAAAAACATTACCTGTAATTGGTTTAACGCAAGCATTGCACCGCTTAGCAAATAATTCACCGTAACAATTAGCGCAATATGGTTTCTCATCTTTTGATGTGAATCGTTGACCGGCCAGTGATGTGTTACAATTTGTACAGCAGAAACATTCCCGATGCCACGGCTCATTTTTATATGTTACACCACCGGTGCTTATTACCTAAAATTAATGTGCTTATATATCTACAGGTTTTTTTTGAAATCTTTTACAGTCAGTTGAAGTAATTATCATTTATTAGCCATGCCAAATGTTTAAAATATAAGCAGTGCTGTTGCTAAATTAGATTTAATGGCATAAATTTTTAGCAATACCTTTCTACATTTAGAACACCTTGTTGCGAATTTTTCCTCATAACAGGTAGCACAATAAACTTCTTCATTCTTAGGTATGAAACTTTTAGTACCAATTGGTGTCTTGCACAGTGCACAGCAAAAACATTTATCATGCCATTGTTTACCTTTGTATTCCATTTTTTTCATGCCTGTAAGGGAGCAAACGATATTATGATAATTATTTTATAGCTGATACTACAGTAACATATCCCACTACAATGTTTATCATATTCTAAAACTCTCTTAATGACTGTTATCAGATAAGTATCAGTGAAAGCTCAGCAAAATATAATTGTATTAGCAATCTTGAAGTGAAAAAGATTTAAAATGAAGAAAATTACCAGCACGAAATATTTCACCACAACCATCACAGCGTGTTGCAAACGCTTGATCATAACAATTGGAACAAAAAATTCGATCATTTTTACTACCAAATGGCTTATCAACGAGTGATATTTTGCACATATTGCATAAGAAGCAATCCTCATGCCAATGTTTATCTCTATATGATAGATCCTGAATTTTATCCTTATCATTAATATCTGTCATCAGATCGATGACGTTCTAATTCTGTTACAACAATGAATAACAACTAACTCTTTGTGCCATTACTAATAAAAGGTTGAATTACCTTCGAATCAATGCCAATTGGTTTGGCGCATTCGTCGCAGCTATTAGCGAAGATGTCTTCGTAGCATTTGATGCAATATGGGTGCTCATCTCGGAGAATGTACCGTTGACCGGTAAGAGCGCTATCACATTGCCAACAGCAAAAGTGATCGCTGTGCCAGTCCTTATTCATTGCTTTTGTATATTCACCGGCAAATATTAACTGAAACAAATGAACGCATTTCATATTGCATTAGAGTAATTAACTAATAATTGAATGATAGAATTATTGAGTAATTTTATTTTCAACCAAATAACTGAATGTCACTAATATCGGGCACCCTGTCGAGAGAAAAGGTATCATAAGTTCTAGTAACACTCAAGAAGGCTATCTGAATTTCTTCGCCTTCATCCAATTTAAGACTCATAGATACTCATAGAGGTCTGTAAATTGAATTACCTCTCGTCAAACCTCATAAAAAATGAGTGTCAGTTGTTCACACTACAAAAATTGCAGGAAAATATATTTGATTTAAAATGAAAGTGATTTTTGTTTTAAACTTTTGATGATAATAAGAAGTATGAATCAGTTCTATCTGATATGATGAAATGAATTGTTCCGCAGAGGGGAAAAAAGACATAAGTAATCAATGAATCTAATTCAATGTGATTTTTTCTTCAAGTAAAATGAAAGTAAAACATTAAGTATCCCAAACGGTTTGAGCAGAAGCGGAAAAAGATATTAGTTAAATGAAAAAAAAATTTGAAAAAAGAAGTTTCCTGTGAGAATGCTTTTTTAAAGACGCAAAAATAAAGAGGGTAGTAGTACAACTGCTTTTTATAAGTTTAAATTTAAATAGCAAATAGGTTTTTGGGCAACAAAGAGTGATTTATTTAATTGAACTGACACTAAGCAATGCTAATAAGACAGTAATAGAGGCATTTTTCATGCTTAGTTTAACGAAGCTAAGAAGACGGCGTAAGTGCCCTTAACTACAATAATACAATTGAATTAAATATAGGAAGAGATGAATTATTTTTCATGACCTATCAAAATTTGATTATTTTATTAAATACTAAATGAGAAAACAGTATAGGTGGAAGAAGATATCTAACCTAAATTTAAGTTTTTCCTCTTTTTTTTCGAAGCGCTAAGTTGTTCCAGGTAATTTCAACCGGCAGAGTTTTTTATACTATGAATTATTAAATTCATCATTTCCGTTATTATCTATAATTGACCCTTTTTTTGGAGGAAGCGAGAAAATTTTTCTTAGAGCAAAATACTTTTGGGAATAATTTAAAATACTCACACAGTAAGACTAACTCTGGCAGAATTAACATGGCGGAGGGTCAAGTAAGGTAAATGTTAGGCCATACATTAATGAAACCATTTTTTGGTTCACTTAAAAAATAGCGACAACGTGAGATAATTCAGCTCTCTGCCATAAAAAAAGTTGCAATTTTACAATGAAAATCAATAAAGTACGATTATTTGCAAAGTAGTGGAAGTGTTAAATTACTTCAAAGAAGGGATTTGTAAAAAGCAATGAGAAACTTAAAACTTTGAAGAAGAAAGATGAAGTGAAACTTAATTTCAGCTTCACAAAAGCAAATTATATAAATCGTTGCAAAAAGGAACAGCGCAACAAGAGAATAATGCAAATGTCATTTGTCAATTGAACTAAGAGAACAGGTAAAACAGGAATACCTATCTGGAATCCGAAGAAGTCGTAAACTTACAGGTTAATATGCAAAATGGTAGAGAATGTGTAAGAGCCGCTTGCTTCACTTCATAGATGTGAGAAATGAAAATCGAAAAGAATGAAATGAAGAAAAAAAGAAAGAATGAACGATCCTAACAGCGCCTCGTCGCAAATGCTATCCGTTTATTTTGGTCAAAATCATCAAGAAATATCTTTTCAATTCCAAAAGATGACAAAGCAATGTGACAGTTGTAGTACATACAAGAAATTACAGAAAAAAAGGCCTATTGTTAATTGCGATTTAAATTTGAAACTAAGAAAAAGTTTTTGTTAGATCAAAGCCTTCATCTTCCTCTTCACCTTATCAGATTATAATTATATATGAATATAAGTGAATGAGAAGTAGAAATTAGAAACTAAATGCTTTGAGCGTAAGCTGAAGCATGTCATCTGTTAAATAAGCAGTTAGCTTCCATCACTGCTAACATTATCAGGAATAATAACGTAATGTTCTACCAACCAGGAATATGACTACCATATAATTAATTTATTCAGAAAACTGATTTACAAACCTGATTTACGCAACAACCTCACTTGTAATAGCAAATATGTGCGTGCATAAGTTTAATGATATCATAAATATCAAATTTAATTCGGTATTTCATACAGAAAATTTCCTCTTTCACACGATCAGTTCTATGAATTTACAATTTAAATATTCGCAGTAATTTGGATGAAAAAAAGAAATATATTAAAAATAAATTGACCAGAAAATGAAACTTTGTTTGCATTTGCCATCACTTAAAGAAATGTAACGTATTGTATTAACTGCAATTTTCGGAAGGAAATTTTAAAATTGTCAATTTAGATTGTTAGGTATTTTTTTCTTGTCGATTGTTATAGCGACGATAACTTCTAGCAAAGTGTAAATTTAGACTCTTTTGTTCTAAAAAAAAGAGTGATTGTTGGTGAAATTCAGGATGCAAATGATCCGTAATGATAGATTGTATACTTATCCGCGTAAGAAGACTATGTTTATTGAAGTGAACGTATCGGCAGGAAGAGGAAAGATTCGTTGAAGTGTTGAAGAAGAAAGATTGAACAGAGGCAAAACAAAAGCAAAACAGAAAAAAATGAGAAAAAAAAGCCAACCTAATCTAACCAATGAGCAAACAATCTTAAAAACTTAACTTTTGTTTTTTTGTTGTCAGAAAAAAAAAACCACACAAAGTAAAGGACAAAAGAAACGTTTAAAAAAATGAAAAGAAATTGTGTTACGCAATAGAAAAAATATGTACAAAGAATCTTTCCTCACCTGAAATCATAGCTTCCGCTAATTTAATTTGGACTCTCATTTAAAAGAAAAAAAGCGAAATAGGCAAGAGTGATGTCAATTCCATCTATTTAATTAAGAAACAATTAATTTGCAAATTTTTATTCTTAAATAGCGTAATAGTCTTCTCCCTCTCAAATTAATTTCTTCAACTTTTTCAAATTACGAGAATCTAATTTAATTAAATTGCGAAAAATTAAAATGTGAAACTAAACAAGTTGTTGTATTTTAAGATGTTAGGCTTAAAACAGGAATAAAAGAGAGGTTCTAGGCTGATAGCCATAAAGGTCATTATTCCTTGGCCCATAAGGCTATAAAGAATCATTTAAGTGCAAGTCATTAACTCGTAATGGCCCATAATTTCTATGTTACACTCGGACACATCACAAGTTCTTCAGAGCAGTAGGAAGTGTATTTACTCATTTTTCCGCGCTGAGGCTTTTTTTAGTGTAATTTAACTTTTTCAGAAACTTTATAAGAACAAATGCAGAAAAGCCAAGAAGTTTAAAATGGTTTTAATTTTTAAAATCTCAACAAACATAACTAAACATTTGTTTGAAAGTTTCTGGAAGCAATAAAAATGACAAAAGAGGAAAATAAGAAAAAAAAATTTGTATTTGGTACGGAAAGAGAAGGTCAATCTAAGTTCATTTGTTTTGAACTAAAAAAGCCTCAAAACAGCATCATTCACCATCATTGTTACCATCATCGTCGTCATTTATTATTATTTATTATTATTATTACTATTATTATTATTAATTATTATTTATTATTATTATTACTATTATTATTATTAATTATTATTTATTATTATTACTATTATTATTAATTATTATTATTTATTATTATTACTATTATTATTATTAATTATTATTATTAATAATAATTATTATTATCAACCTGAGATCCTTCCATGTTAATCATATTAGATGTGTAATGCTGAAAAGTTAACTAGCCATTCCATCCATTCATTTATCCATCAATCATTCCATTATTTTTAGTTTGCAAAAAAAGATGTGATTGGAAAAGAGTAGTAACGCTCGCTTTACAAGAAATTTTTCCGGTGGACGAAAAGAAGGATGCGCCGGATGGATATGGGCAGGACAGGAATGGGATCGTAATGGTAGAAGAGGAAATGTTTAACTTTAAAGCTAATCAGTTAGCCTTAGTTTGATAAATGGGTAGAGAGATTGATAGGCAGATAGGATGAGATGAACTGGTTATATCAGCGTCTCACATCGAAACAGAAAAGAGTACGATCAAAATGAAAGAATGGATGAGTGATTAGATGATATCTCGTACTTCTCTTACTTTTCTTAACTCATTCTTCTTCCCTTTTTATTTTTGTGCTTGCAATCTTTAATTTTAGTTTTAGTTCACTTCTCATCTCCACTTGAACCATAAAAGATATGCATGCACACAAACAGAGACAAGTTCACGTACGCATACACGTCTCCGATCCAGTTAGTCAGTATTTTAATATTATATAATTTAACTTCAAGTGGCTACTCATCAATTCCATTGTTTTCTCTCAGTTCAGGAGTGGGAACTAAATTTTCATTTCATTTCTGTCTTCTTTTGTTTGAAATTTTTTGGGCTGCAGAAGAAAAGAACTAAAGTTTGGTTTTAATTAATTTGCTCATTTTGAACAGTTACCATTTCATTATTGTCGGAATTATTAATGTGTTTTATTGCTTTGCAAAAATCTTATCTTTCACTCTCATCGTGTCTTAAACTTTTGTAATTTTTAAGAACGATTATCAATCATTTTGTTCTGAGAGTGCAGAGCAGTGAAGAAGTCTTAAACGCATCCTAAACTTTCGAAGATTTGATGCAACTGAGTGCTTCAATAAGTTTGAGGAAATCTCAGTATCACCCCCTGTTTTTCTTCTATATCTTTATCCAATGAACAACATAATTTAGAATTTCAATTATTACACGCAAGCAAGTAAAAAGTAAGACGTGAAACTTCAGTTTCTATTGTTAGTAGCTCACTCTTCTACATGAAATTGAAAGTAAACCGAAATGTTTAAGATAAAACGCAAAAATTAGAAGGACGAGCGATCAGTCAACAGAGTGGTACCATCGAGTGGGACACTTCCTGAAAGGTACAAAATGCCTGACAAAAAAGGAAATACAGCAGCAATCAGTTCCATTTCGTTAACAGTTATTACGAGAAATTGTAAGAGATATAGTAACTCTAAAATACATAAATATAAATTAGTTTATCCATCAAAATCCTTACTTTACTATGCCATAGAACAGTACCTCTCTGTGACTTGACCTATTGACCCACTAATGTTGAGATCAGAAGCCATTATTATTTGGAAATTTAAGCGAAAAAGATTTACTGAAAAATTTTTATACAAAGATAATTATGGCAATGACTTTTTGTCTTCAGCTATTTGCAGAGAAGTTGAAGTAGCAAGTTTTGCAGCATTCCATCAGGACAATTCAATCAGATCATAATTAAGTACTAATTTCAGTAATAAGCATACAGACCGATCTAATTGACTAAATAAAGCTAACAGGTAGCTATTTTATTTTAGTTTCTAAAACAACTGATTTTCACTAGAAAGACGGCTATCAATTTTACAAAATGAATGGAATAAGTGAAGAACAAGTAAGGATTGATGGATGGACAACAACTATCAATGTGATAATACAATCCACGTCACGCTGGTCCATAACAAATATTTCCTTGTTCAATTCCCATTTTGCAACAATTCAACCTTTGCAAAGATTGGATAAAAATCTCTTGGGATTAGCCAATTGTTTGCTATTTTTATCAAATATTAAAGTTATGGAAAAAGAAAACTTTAGAGAGAAATAAAAAAAAATGAGATTGAGAAGATTCGTTTAGAAGTACGTGATTTGAGCACTGATCAAGAGAACTTTTAAACAATGCAACGCTGATCAATGAATCAATGAATTTTACGCTTCAAGAGATTTCATCAGTAGCTGAAATATTTCGCTAAAATGTTAATTTCCTCTTCAACCCTTTTATTTATTTATTGTTTTTTTTACGGACACATACGATTGCTTCCTGTTAGAATTGATTGTGCGATTAGACTTAGCATTTTGTGATTTTTGCTATAAATATTAAAATATGAAAAATAATGAGATAATTGAAGGATGGAAATATGATGAATATGATTAACGATAGAAGAGGATAGCAAATGTTAGGGAAGTAAAAGATGAAGCTTAGTTACATCACGCTATAAAGGAAGAAACCAAAAATGCCTATAATGGCCTAGGATATCAAATAATTCCAACAACATAGCAAAATCTTAAGGGAAAGAACTGCAACGAAATATCATGTGATATGATGAGAGGATAGAAGCTGCTTCGACAATAGTTTCAAGCAAATACACCAACTATATCCATCCGTTTTACCCAGAGATATCAATAACATATAAAAGCAATCAGGCCTACTATCCTTTTGGGCCAATCACATCACTCAGCTAAGCAAATCCCTCGTCCATTATTTGCTTCCTGCTCAAATCAACAATTACATCATTTCCACAAACTGATGTTAAATTTTATTCCTTCCCTTAAGCATACCCTTTCAGATTATTATTATTATAATTAAAGCCATGGAAAGATTCAGTCCTTTGGAAGAGATCCGTCGAGAGAGCTAACAAATTAACACACTAAAATAAGAAATAATTAAATAAGAAAAAGTTCTTTTTTTGCTTGGAACTAATTAATTTAGACAACTAAAGTTTTGAAATACTTCAAAGGTTATGAGAGTAGAAAAATTATAAGACATAAATGAATGTATGTTTCATTGAAGTTATGTTGCTTTCGAAAAGGAACAGTACCATTTCATATTATGGAACTCCTTGCACTCTTTAAATAAAAGACGAGAAAATTTCAATTTCTGAATTGCAAAAATTATCAGAAGCAGAAATATGCAAGATGAGAAAGTGCGCAAAGGTGAAAGCTTTAAACGTCAGAACTTTCTTTCATCAACTCCGTCCTACCACAAACAAGCCTCTACTCATTTTCAGTAAACGGTAATTATTGTTTACATTTCATGCAATTTAAACATTCGGCTATCCCATCCATCCTTTCCTCTCCTACACGTGAGAATTCTGAAGCTCTTGTCTCCGAACATTTACGACAGTCTATAAGAGGGTCCCATCAATCTTCATTTATTTCTTTTCAATTATTGAATGTAATAATAACACAATTTTAAAATTCCAAAATTGTCAAATGATGAAAAAATACTTACTTCGTCACACGCATAACAGCGGGGTTTATGAAGTTCAGCGTAATGTCGTTCACAGTAGATGATACCGTCTTTGACGCAGTACGTTAGATCGATTAAAAGCTAAAATCACGCAAACAATATCCTCTGGAAGAAATTAGAAATATGATTTTTATAAAGTTCGTATGTAATTGACAAATTTTAGAAAAAAAAACGTATTTTTCTTTGTTATTTTTATTGAAACGACAAACTTACTACGCTGAGAAATTGAGATTTGTACTGATTTCTAACAAATATTTGCATTTCTTAACTTAGAAGGATTGAGTTGTGAATGTAAAGTTATTAACTGATTTAAAGATTCGAACTGCGGTAGGAAAGATCACAATACCTGCTCACACGTGGCACATGTGAAGCAAGCCGGATGCCAACCGTTATTTTCACCTAATTTTGGTGCTATTACAGCCATTTCGCTCCTTTCCAGTACGCCTGAGCATTTCTTGCATTCCTGCATTTCATAACACTTTAAATTTAAATTAACTTCCTGTAAATTTTATGGAGAAAAAGAATGAGAAAGAAATAATAAAACATAAGGCGTAATTAATGTATTCATTGATGAAATCGATAAAGGGGGAAGACTGATATTGAGATTTCATAGGATGAGAACTGATAAGAATGAGAATCAGTTATCAGGCTGATCAAAACTAGTTCATCTACTGAACTGCTGATAAGAGCGCCTATTTAATACGACCGATGCGCAGCGAGACGGAGTTTTGAAAGTTCACTAGAACATCTCCTCTTCTGTAGAGATGAAGGTTGCATAATACTTCTTCTTCTATCTTTGACTATTAATTGCAAATGTTTAAACATTTTGCGCATATCAGCAAAGAGAATCTCCATTGCTACTTTATTCATCCTTTTACATTCATGGACTTTAAAATTGCCATTTTTGATTTCGATTTCGAATTTTGTTAAAATTTGCGGCTCAAATCAAAAGAAATATTGGAAAAATACGCAACTGATAACTGATAGTTACTGAGACTGATAATGCATTGATAGATATTTTGTGTGTTTTTCATCATTTTTGCCATATCAATGAGCCAAATTAAATTTTACAAATCGTAAAGAAAAGAAGGACCATTGGCTTTGAAATAGCCGGACAGACGAAACCAATGTCTAAAGCAATTTCATTTCGTGCATTGATGAATTCTTCGTAAAGTTTCTTTTCAACGTTATTTGAGAGGTGTTTACAATATGCCAGTGATAGATCCTGTCGCGGTAACTGAAATAAAATATCTAATTAATTGGAATATATTATTTCACGTGCACGATCAGATGGTTATCAATGATTTTCACGCATTAGATAGAAGCAAAACATAATTAACCTGTAACATAAGTTGCTTTTCACGAAACTTCGCACCGTTGCTACTGAGGCGCGGAACGATATGATTTGGCAATTGGGCCATATATTCTTCCACCTCAAATCAAATATTTTAAAACATTTCCGTTTCCCATCTTTGCACTTTATGTAATTTTTAGAATTGGAATTTTTAGTAAAACTGAATTTCAGCGTTAACCTGAAGACGAGTAAGTCCTGGTGGTACCCATGCATAGCCATGACTTATCGAATTGGAAGCATTGCTAGAAGCACCAGTGGTTTGTGCTTTTGCTGCCGATGGCATTTCTACTGAAATATGGTAGGAATATATTATTCAGTGAAAGTGATCGAAACAAATGATCTTTGATGTGTGTAACATTCAATTTGTTGCACGTCATGGTGATAAGATAGAATGAATTGATGATAATAAGTGGGTTAGGGTTCGAGTAAACCAGAAAAATATTTATGACCGGTAAGTTAAGTAGTTTATAAGCACTTAGCACATAATGATATTATAAAGTTAATGTATAAAATCATAAATTAAATTACGATAACCTAATGATGAGTAGTAATTGAAATACATATGTATGTTATTGATCAAACGACAACTTACTAATAATGCATGCTTACTTTAATCTATGAATAAACAAATTGTGACCTATCTTAGATTAAAATTAAAATTCTAAAAAGTTGAAAAATTTTGTTATTTATATGATTCTGCAAAATTTATTTCTTGCTTTTGTTACCATCAGAAAAATAGTGCCCTCTTTCATAGTGACAAAAACGCATATGTGCATAATTTTGTTTAGTGAAAAATATGAATTATCATACGTGGTAGCGATATTCCGACACGTTTAGAAGAAGTAAAAATACGACCACGTGAAGTTGCTTCGTGATCGGCGCGATCGCACTTGCAATGAACGCAGACTTTCCTAGAACAGATTCACCATATTCACTTTGCTACTTATCTTTACTACATTCAAGACAGGAAAACACCGTCAAAATACTTACATCCACGAATCCGCTATACTAATATAAGAGAAGAGAATAAAAATAGACGGATATATTATCTCCTTAAATGGTCATCTGAGCGGTTAGAGGAGAATTATTTATCCAAAAACGATACTTTCCGTAAATTTCAAGAGCGTATGTATACAAGAAGTGGTTAAGATATTAAAACCTCAAAATTTATGAAAATTGAGGCCATTTAAAAGAGTTAATTCAAAGATTATTTCATTTAAAAAACTTCAAATTTTATGTTTTTATAGATTTTTGTTTTCGGATTTTATTTCATTACTTCCGGTAAATGATTATTTGCAATATTTTTAACTTTAGTGTCAACTATTTAACCGTTCTCTTTCTTTTGTTCAATCTTTCATACCTTCAGAAACAAAAGAAAGTGATAGCAAGCCATTTATCAATTCTTCAGATCCTCAACAACGATTTCCGCTTCACTTTCGATTGACGCAAAAAAAGAGTAAAAAAAAGTTGAAATTTCAAATTCGAGAAATGCTGCAGCTGTTCCCTCTTATGAGAGTCATAAAATTTTATTCACAACTGAACTTTCCCAAAAAAAAGACTGGAAGATCTGAATGGAAGCAATTTTAGTAGTTTCAAGAAATTAATGAACCATTGCAAATGGAAGACAGTCTTCCTGCGAGTAAGCAAAAAAGCATTTCACCGTACTTATCATCACATTGAGATGAAAAACAGATATACTGCAACTCATCAAGGAATGCGCTAATGTAACATAACTACCCATTTACTTGTTGCTATGCTTAGCCATGCGGTCGGGTCGGGTTGGGTCATTTGAGAATTATAGGTTTTTAAAATTTTTAAATTACGCCTACTCGATATATTACTTCTAAAATCGGTTCAAATCAACGAAATAAAGTAGAAAAAATAAACAGCAAACGAAAATGTGAAGTCAATTTCCGGAAAATATTTGAGCAAAAATTTATATGCCAACTTTTACGTCACTCATGTTGGCATAAGCTTCATATTAGCCTTGAACTTCATTTTCTCGTTCTTGAAGACTTTGAAGAAGACAATATTATAATTATTTAAAATGAATTTTTAGTTATATGTTTTTAAAATAAATTCATTTATTTCAGTATTGACACAAACTTCTAAGTGAGTGTTAAAATTAAATCATTCGAAAATCCAAAGCGGTGAAACTTTTTTTTTAAAAAAATTTAAACATTATGTTTCCTCTATAATTTCTAACAAAAATTAAGTTAAATTAATAAGTAAATGTAAATATGTGAAATTGTAATGAAATAGCAAAACTCTCAACCATAGCAACATAAAAATCATCTACGGTTTTCATATAGAAAATATCTTGTAGTACTTTTTGAGCAGAAAAACGATCAAATTAATATTAATTAATTAGGTAGAAGTTAAAGTTTAAATTAAAAGTTGCTCAAAATCATTGGAATTAATTTCATTTCACTGAAAGAGAATGTAATGAAAATGAAGTTAGCACTGCTAAGAAGAGGAAGAGAAAATAAATTTCAGTATGAAACGAAATGAATGGAAATGTGAGGAAGGAAGCCCTAAAATTTAAGATTACTTTTTTGCTCGCTTATTACCACAGATGGAGAGCAATTATGCTCGAAATGATGGAGTGTTCCATCCTTTCATCACTTCCATTATTCTTATTTAAATTTATTATTTTTCCTTTCATACTGTTAAATTATAATGCATGCATTTAAGCTAAAATGAATTTTTAATCAACGAAAAGAGGTAGAATTTAAAATTTGAACATATTGTTATTGTTGTTAATTTTAAAAGAAATGCATATTTCTATTGCAATGAATACTATCACAGTTTTAGTAATCAGAAATGTCAAAAAATAATTTTGGAAAAGAAAAAAAAAGGAACAAACCATTTTGTTCTGAGATGTTTGGTAGTGAATTTCAGGGAAAGAAAATGAAATGTTTAATAAAAAAAAACAAAATAAAATAAAACATACGCAGCAACGTCGGATAGCATCGATGCTAAAAGCGATTATGAATGAGGAAGAATGATAATTATGAGAGCTGACGATCAGGTTGTAAGAGCACTGAAAAACATCTGGCTGTGAGCTGATGTTTTTTAAATTGAGGCACGAAATATCTGATAAGAATGTTGCAATATGTTCAAGCAGGTGAGGTTGACTGCTGATATGCTTGTGATAAACAATTCAAAACAAAGCACATTAAATTAGTTGTTGTCATTGTTAGTTGCAACAGAACGACGATAGCTCTTCAGCTGTTCCATTTCAGATAACGTAACGCACGTGTAGTTCCTTTTTGAAAAAAAAAACGAAATAATCCAAAAGTTGGAGGATTAAAAGAATTTTTTCTTTTTAGTTATCAGAAGAAATGAATTAATAAGATTTACTGCAAGTGAATATTTGAGGAATTGGTGATATTTTGTTGTTTAGGAACGGCGAGGAAGAGGACTGGAATGCTATGGGAAGAGACTGAAAATTGTTCGTTGAAAATTCAAGTCCCATTGTGATTTCAGGAAAGAATGTTTATGAATTTTTGTTCAATTTTCTTTCTTCTAAAAAAATTCACTCCATGAAGTGTCGCTGTGTGTGTGCGTGTGATATTAGTGGTCCATAGGCTAAAATTGAGAATATGAAAGGAGCCTAAGGAGAGCCTAAGGAGCCGTTGCAGCATTCTGGCCGTTGTAACAACTGCTTAGTTTAGCTTTGTCGTAATTCATTAAATTATTATCGAACAGTTATTCACTTATTCATTTGAGCAAATAAAAAATGAATTGTTGAAAGTTTGAAAAGAGGAACAAATCAGAATTTTTACTTTAATTCATAACTTAAATTAGTACAAATATCTTTTTCTTTTTTTACTTCGATGTTTTTTTCCAACTGCTAAAAACTTTCTGTTTGAGCAGAAATATATTAATAAAGACATTTTTAAAAAAAACATTTAATATATTCAGTATGTTAAGAATTAATCAGTACAATTTGTAAATTCCATGTCTGAATTTTGAAGCCATACACCTAAACAAAAAAAGAATGAAAGAATTTTGAAATTTTACTTCGTTTAAAGGAATTCGTAAATTGTAATGCCTTTTTGTTTCGTATTTTCAAATACTTTTTCATTTTCGTCTAAGAATTTAGTCAACTGAAATCACAGTAACAATTTATCCATCTATCTTACTTAAAGATTTAAAACTTTCACAGCACAGTAATTCGGTTATAGTAAATGAAAAGGTCAAAGTGCTATCAGATTTGTTTAACAGCCGCCAGAAGCATTGGAAAATCTTTCGTAATAAGTCATCAAGTAATTCCTGCGGGAAACAGAAGAAATATGCTAATTTCTTGGCTTGCAGTATTCTTTTATGTTCGATGTTGAAATAATACATATTGCTTGGGTTGTTGGTGTGAGCAAAAGCTCAAAGTTTCAAATTCAAACTTTCAGAATTTTCGCTTTGAATTGGAAAAAGTAAACATAAATTGCATTTTTCTGAGTGAAAAGAACTTAAAGAATTTCAAATGTTTGTGCATACACCAAATTATGAAGTTATTTGCATGAAGCAAAGAGGCAGCACAAACCATTGAATACCTCTTATGACAGTAATAAGTACACTTACTTATGCTTACTAAATAAACCCACAACTTCAAGATGTTAACACTTATAAAATAAATGACGTAAGCTCACAAGTAATCACCGAACTTTAAAAAGTAGATTTTTTCATATTTCATGCAATTGGCATGGTGTTTTTTTTAAGAAATTAAAATTGTTATAAAATTGATTTTTGTTAAAAACTGATTTAATCTTAGCTTGAGAAGTATTTAAAAATATGAAATTGTTCTACTTAGCTAAATCTACAATTAATGAAAATTAAATTTTTAGTTGATTTTTTTAAAAGCCAATATTTGGAAAGTGTTGAGGATGGATAGCAATAGAAAATTATTATTGAAAATTTTAATGAAAGAAAGAAGAATTATTATACTAATTACGTTTACCGGATATCATAAATTTCAGAAAAGGTATTTTTTGCACGTACTGATAGCAGACATTGAAATTTCGATAGAAAGGAAAGATCTAAGATTAGCTTAGCTGTTGCCTTTAATACATGACGCATCCATCTTGTCGGCTTGCTTAGTCGCTTCTAATTTCCATTTGTATGTTTTGTTAACAAATTTAAATCATCCCATTATTATTACTAATACTTGATATTTGAAAGTTTAAACCACAGAAGGCAAACGTAAAATATGACTACCCCACGTGTGAATTGTGGATGCTTTTAGTAATTCGGAAATACAACATCAGAAATCAACAACCGACCTCCATGGATGTGGCTTGAAAGCACTGCATTTGCAATTCAACGACAGACAAGGACCCAGGTCGACATCCTCAGCACAGACGTTATCTTTCAGCATTCTGTTGCTGCAATGTTTCGATGACACGTCCTGCAAAATAAAAAAATTAGCAAATTAGAAATTTGCAAATTTAAGGGCGGCATAGAGGAATAGAAAGCTGGAAGGATTGTTCACAAAGGCGTCAAGTCGTCTTTTCCCATCACGCAGAAATTGTCTTTGTCATTTCGCTCAGTCAATCTATCCATTTATTTTCTGCCTGAATATCTCTTCGTTGATCTTCACTTTTTTACCTCAATTCTTTTGTAATGTCCGTCAGATCACACATTCAACCCTTTCTCCTCCCACTCTTCAATTAATCACTCACTTCATCGCCATCCTCTTATACCTAATTTTCAAAGAGCAGCTTATTAATACTTTAAGCAAAGTTTCTACTTCTTCCCCTCTCATACTAAATTACAATGATTCTTTTCTCACAGATTAAGAGAAATGATGATAACAATGATAAGATCAAAAAAGGATATTGTCAATTTTAGTAGTGAGAGACAGTGATAACAATAGGGCACGTGCAGTAAAACAACCATCAATTCCCCTTGTTTGTTCACTGCATCTGATCGGAACTGTAAGTGCGGTATATATTACATCAACCTCATCAACCTCATCATTTCTTCCTAATTTACAAAATTTGGCCAATGGAATGCAAGCATATTTATATTTAATAAACAAATTTCTTCAGAAAATATTTTTTCAGTTGCGACTAATTGAATTGAAATCGCAACGGCCGTGATGGAATCAAAACAGGAAATTTCAATGTTAGCGCCGGATAAACATCCGGAAAAATGCATTTACATGAAACTTTTTTGCTTTTGCGATTTTTGTATTTGTTTCAACGCATGGCGTATTTCTCAAAATTCCGTCATTTTCCACTCAAAAATTTCAGCAGTTAAGGCTTTGAAATGACGAAAAGGAATTTTAAAAGAGCTAAAGAAAGAAGTGAATTCAACGGACAATTCGAAGAGTTCTTCGTTGTACACAATTGAAATTGAATGAAATTGGTATATTAAGTTACGCCTAACCTTTTGCACATATTCCACCGATAAAGGCATCAGATGTGAGCAATTTATTTCACCCTAAACTGAGGCCCACTTTTAGAAGGCAAAAAAGTTATTGCATTGATTCTATTACTACACAAGGACAGCCTAATAATTATAATAATCCTTTGTGATCATTTTCGATGCCGCTGGGTTCAATTCACGTGGTTCATTTTTTCAAAGCAAGGAGTTCCTTGCTATCTCCGAGTAATTTCTTTAAGTCTAATTAGCTGATAATAATAACGCACAAACAAGCAAACAAACAGACAAACAAATAAATAAATAAACAAATGGATAAATAAACGAGCAAATAAATGAACGAATAAGCAAACAAATAAACAAATAAAAAACAAACTTGGAAATTTGTCTTAAAAAGAAGGCGAAAATAAAAGGAAAGAGAAAGGGATAGTTGGAGAGGCGAAGGGCAGCTGTGCAATGCAATATATTAGGCTTTAAATGCAAATGGCAAACAATTAGGCATATAAACAAGGAGTTTTATAATGATAACCATTATTTTATCCTCCTTCTCATTATTATTATTATCATTGTTATTATTATTGTGAAGCAGCAGATGACAAGGGATGATATTTAAAGCATCTCTCTCTCTCTCCCTCTTCTCTTTTCTCTCTTAAATTATTTTAGTGATTTAGTTTTGAGACACTTACTTATTGTCACAAAATGATTGGAATTATGTTTCCTTTGTTTTATTTTTGGTTTGAAACTGAAGCATTGTGATGATTAAGACGGCGAGGCAAAAAGATCGAAATAAATACTTCACTTTGAGCCTTACGAGACTTAAATAACTACTAAATTTTCAAAATTATTTCGATCATCGAGAAATCACTTCGATAAGTAAATTTCCGCAAAATTTGATTTTCTCGATGTTGCCAGAAAGACTATGTGAAATAAACGATGACTTCGTCTTGCGATGATACAACGCAATAAATTATGCGAAAGAAGCGGAAGTGCGTAAGTGTATAAAGCGAATTTTCCAGCAAACAATTCTCAGAAGTAAATATAATGGGAAGACGTAGTGATAACTTGAAGAATTACAGAAAGCACAGAGATTTAAGTCTTAAGATGAAACTTCGCATTATATCATTAATTACGTGGAAAGAGAAAAAGGCTGTTAATCATTTGATCAGACGTAAGTAGAAACGAGCCTTCTATTAAGGGCCTGGAACACACGCAAATATAGTAGCTAGCCTTTTCATCCGATATGTTCTAAAAACATGAAATATCGGTAATCGATCAGATCAGACAAATAATCACACAGCGACTCATTTCTATCAGTCCCATTGGAATTTTTAATTTATTTGCATCAGTCACATAAGCCAAAAGAAGGCATAGTAATTAAAGGTTACTTCTGCTAACATTAAAATATTTCTTCAAATTAGAATGAATGAGCAAAAACTCCAAAAAAGTCGCAGTGCTAATTGTCAGCAAAGAGGAAAAACAGAAAACGAATTAAATTTTAGGTTGAAGTTAACCTTTGCTTGTAAAGTGGTATTTTTGGGAGAATTCTGAAAGCAAAACTTCTTCCTCCTTCACCTCAATGATCGTTCTACTTCATTCTCATCCCAAACACCGAGGAGAAAGATTATAGAAATACACAAAATAACTGATATCATCTAATATCAGGCCAATTTAAATCACTTCCTTCCTTGACAGATACGAATACGGGCGTTGTTAGAGAATGAATAATTTTAAATTAATTTACTGCTTTGTAAATTGCTTCACAAATAATATCAGATAAAAATAATAATAACATTTTGCACATTTTTAATAAATATATCCGAAAATATAATATTCCGTGGTGTCACTATAAGTTCAATTAAAGTTCACAGTTTTCCTTTTTTTCAGTTTTTGAAACTCACAAACAAGCAATGTTTAGTTTTAGCAATAAAATAATAAAAGACATACCGTTCTGGTGAACTTTTCATACTCCGCGGGTGTAATTTTAATAATTTTATCGGCCAAGCATATCTGTGGCTGATATTTGGCATTTTCGCGATGATTTATGCGGCAATATTCAATAAGGCTGCCCTCTTGGACTTCGTTATCCTTCTCTTCCAAATACTACAAGAAGCTTTTTTTTTCAAATTACCTCATATCTTATCAGTGCTATCAAATTTAAATAAAATTACTGGACATTTGATGTGATTCAAAGTGTTCAATTTATGACGCATAAATTATTGCTTAGTGGACCAAATGATAGGATAGTTCTAAAGCAGTCAAGACTGGTACACTGTGAAGTTTAAATAGATGAATATTATCAAAACGGTTTAGAAGAAACCGGAAGTAACTGTGAAAAATGTGGACACCTACCTGATCAGTGACGTCAGTAATTTTCATGATATGGTTATCAGCAGCCGAAGGATCACGGTTGCTGTTGTTGTTGTTGTTGTATGGTTGAATCGTTGTTAACATTATCATACTATCTGCTTCCTCCTGTAATCTCTTCGTAAGACAAACTGATTAATAAACTAACGAGGCATAACAAGAAGGATAAATTTCAAATTCAAAAATGCTTATAATAAGGTAAATGTCAAAAAGTCAGGGCGGTTCATTAAAAAGCAGCGAATTAGCAAATTTTTACTTTTAGCTTATGCAATGATATTTGATATGAAAAGTATAAAAGTAACTTTTAGAAGCCTTTCATTTCGAGATGATAAAAATCTGATAAACAAATGATAAGTTATTTGAATTTACTCAAACTTTCATCCATTTTCTTTTTATTTTTTACTTTTCTGTCTTTCACTTTTTTCAAATATTGAAAAATGTTGTTTTCATCAATTGTATTCTAACATTTGAAAAGAGAAATTGATTTATTGCAAAATTAATTTGAACAAATAAATTTGTATTGAAGGAATGATTTAATTGCTGACAAATTACTTTGCGTTCTCGCAACTCTACTTCGCTTCAAATATTATCACAAAGATAATACGACGCTATTTAAAACAGTTTTTGTGTAATTTAGGATCAGATGAATAACTGAAAGATTTCTCCACTGTCTCATTCATAAAAGAAATTTCGAAGAGAAGCTAAGAATTACTAATTAACTTCAAAGTTTGTGAAAAAACAGAATCCATGAAAGCATTATATTTGGAGATTGAAATAAAAATGAAATTGCCGATAGGAAGAAAAAGTAAATTTCCAAATTACACAAATGACAAATTTCGCTCTATTACTTTCCCGGAAGAGTAATTCCTTTTAAAAATGCTTAAATTTTTAATTGCTACCCGAAGCGTTTTTGTCGTCTTCTCAATGACACAACTCATTGCAAGGTACCTTAGGAGTAAGCAGTTGAATAAGTACTACGAAGAGTTGCAACAAATACATTTTCCAATCAGTTCCGTTCATTTCAATTATCGATTAACTCTTCTCATTTATTTGAACAAAGAACAACAAAGCATAAAGACTTTTAAGATGAATTTATTTTCAATCTTAACATTTTCCATCCTTTCAATAATAAACAAAAATAGTGTCTGAAGTGTCTAAAGGCGGAAAGATGAAAGATTTTGATTAACAAATATTAAAATAATTATTGTCAAAAACTATGTCACTTCAACAAAGCCTCATATTAACAGAATTCACGGCATACGATGGTAAAATATATTATGTGAAAAATAGGCCATTTCATATATAATTTTGTGTGTTATACGAATTGGAAAGAATTTCAAATTGAAAGTCAATTGAATTAAGTCCGTTCCTCTTCCTGCCATTCTTATTTGTTAGAAAAGGAACGGTAAAATGTCGCATTTCTTCCCACAAATAAATCCATTCATTTTTTTTGTTTTTTGAAGATTTCGAAGAGTGTTTTTTTTGTTATTTAATTCTAATGAGTCTTTTAATGCCTAAAAATCAAATATTTGTGTATGATTTTATTGATAATATTTCCTTAGAAAGTTTACTCCTTTTTTTGAAATGGAATTGGAAATACTTCAGTGGTATAACTAATTGAATTTGGTTTAATGAACACCAATTTTAATTTCTCAATTTACTATTAACAACAATTCCGGCAAGTCCGATTAAAATAACTTTATCACCTTATCACTCAAGTGATGTAAACAACTCCAACTGACTACTTCTTCGGTATAAAAAAAAGAATTAAATTTGATGACTAACAAAAACCACACAACTGTTTTTTTATCGTAAAACGGATACTTATCAAACATTCATTGATCTCAGTGAAAAGAAAAATGGGTAATAACCGAGCTAAATTAATGAAAAATGTATTTTTCGCTATTAGCGACAGCTGTTTCCTCCACAATGTGACATCACTGCGCAGACATTAATTTTAATTAAAAAAATATTACAAAATTTACAATTAGAAATATTGTAAAATTGAAAATTTGTCAAAATTAGCAAAAACCTTAATTTTGCAAATTTTTTCTTATCGATAAGTTGCTAAAGTTGTAGTAAGCAACCCATTGATCTTGCCGTCATTTTCATTACTAAAAAGAAGAAAGAAATAAGTGCACGAAGCTCGTTGAAATTGCAAACAAAATAGCAAACGCTGACGGTGTAACCTAAGTCTTTCGTTTGTTGCAGAAAAGTTTAGACAATGGAAAATGTCTATAATTACGACTTATGGAAATGTTGTGATTTGATAAGATTTAGAGAAATACCCTAAAAAGATTCATTTCAAAGAAGTAAGAGAAAGTTTGATAATTTACTAAAAAATATCCAAGAAGGAATTATCATATCATATCACTCATCCTTATAATTATTTGATAACATAACATATCGAATGTTTTGCCTCTTTGCAGTCCAATGAAAATTCAGGCTTTTGGCTCCTTACTGTTTAGATATTTTCAGTCTAAATTATAAGGAGCTGTTTAAGTCTGAAAGAAAAACAAACGAAAGACAAAGATTAGCGAAGCAGAAGGAAATTTAGAGAAGGAAGGAAGGACGATGAGTAATCAGAGCTCCTATTTCCACCACACTTTAAATACTAAATCTGAGATGGAATAATTTTCACCTCACACTCTTCATGCTTCATTATTGGTATTTATTCTCGTCGTAATTATCACTGTTATTATCGTTTCGCTGATATTGATATGAGTTTTATCGTTATCAATCAATACTGTTGTATTTGTCAGTAAAGATATTGAGAGTAAGATCCGGTTCAGGGTATTTAACTTCTAAGATGGATGATTGACGGTAGTTGAACGTATGCTGAAGAGAGCAGCGCATCTTGCAATGAAGGAAGATAGGATAGGTACCCCTCGGCTGACTAATATTACTATCCACCGTGGTAGTTCTTTGTAAATTGCAAAGCAAATAAATAAAAAAACAAGTTCTTTACAAATGATTGATATCAATGTTAGATGAGGCGAAGTACAGGTAAGTCACTGCATTATCATAATTCCTCTTCGCTCACACCGATTTTGATGCTAATAGGAAACTTTGAAATACTTCACAAGAAGACCCTTTAAACGGTACATATATGAACTGAGTATAAAGTGAATTGGAAAAGAAAAGTATCAAAGCAATCAAAGCAGACTGGTACGATGAGAAATTTTTAATGAAACAAAAATATATTTTAAATTATAATTAAAAAAAATAATTTTGGTCCTTGATTTTTTAATTGCTTAATTGAATGAAATATAAAATGAAAGAATTATAGATTTATCGTCGTAATGCAACGAATAAAATCAATTAGTGATTGATAGGAATGATTCAGAAATAATTTTTTAAAAAAAAATTTCGATAGCAACGAAAGGACGATCGCTGTGTTTAGAAATGCATGGCATGAAAAAATGCTTGCAACAGTGGAAAGAACCTAACGTAAAGCAAACTTTGATATAATTTAAGGTGAAAATATTTGAGGACTGAAAAACTTGCATGTTTTGAGGAGAATTCTGATGTAATGTGCTAGCTCTACCCCCTAATTAATAAGACTCAAATAGTTTGATGTTAGATATCTTTGTTTTAAAAAAAGTGAAATCGAAAACTTTGTAAACAAATTAATTCAGTGATGCAAAACGGAAAATTTTCTAATTTGATTTCCTAGAAATTATTGAATTAATAACATTATAGAAGAAGAAATGATTTAGCAACCTCATGTTGAGCTACAACCGATCTAGCAAACTTAACCTCCTGAAGTCAGTCCGATCCATTCAATTACTAAGCTAAAAATGGTATCGTTGAATTGGCGCTAGAATTGTTAAGTTAGAACGACCCGATCACAAAGTTTCTTGAAATATATCTGTCTATAAACATAGTATGGAAACGAAATCAAACTTTTAGATATCGTTATGCAAGGTTAAAATAAGAAAAAACGAAATTTAAATATCCCCTATAGAGTTACCTTGCAAAAAAAAATTTTTCGGAAGCGGTGAATAGTACATTGAGTTTGTAGAAGCTGTCAAAGAGAAAATGAGCAGCTGTTGTAACCTTCGGTTTAGTAAATGAAACGGCGTCATCGACAACGATCAAGAAGATGACGACGACAGTATCGCAGTCATTGTCGTTGCAGTAGCACTGACATATCAATCTTTTAAACAAAACAAAATGATCGAATTATGAATTATAGACTGAACGAAGGATGCTATATCAGCAAGCTTATCAACTGAAAAACGCTAATGCCACTGATTATCACACCGATCGTAATTCTTGGAACTTTCTTTCTTTTTCCTCAACTCCAACAGTTATGTTCATTATTTTAGTAGAAAAAAAAACATGTAGGAAACTCAGCTATCAGTGAGATTGCTGATCATTTAATGTTTATTACTGATTAAACTGATTTAAACTTTATTATTGATTAAACTAATATTTCTCTAATATCAAAAACTAATATTAAACTAATAAAACTAATTATTGATTAAACTAATATTATTATTGATTAAACTAATATTTCTCATGCTGTCACTACACCTACAACATTTCATCGTTTCAATTTGAAACTTCAAGGATAAATACAAAAACAAATATGCGATGAGGAAGTGAACTATCTGTGAATTTTCTTATAACGCAAAAAATAACCGATGGGAATTTCTCAATAAATGGCCATAGGTGGTCATCAATCAATAATCACTACTGATCTATCAATTGATATGGAAGAAGTGTGGGAAGTGTAAAATATAAAAAAGAGAGAGAAACAGCTGAAGGCTGTTTTTTCTTTGAACCAATGATAGCGATAAAAAGAACACCGCCTATTCTTTCCAAAAATTGAAATCACTTCATGTCATCATCCTTTTCTATCGACTAAAATTCCGACAATAAATTGATTTTTTTTAAAATTTAAAACAATCTGTGGGTTGTAGCACTTTGTCCGATAAAGAAATTTTCTGTAAACACAGCTAATATCAATTTCATAGCTTGAAACTTAGCTTATTTGAATATTTAACTATGCATAAATCATTATGTACTGATAATTAATATGTAATTAATTAGGGGTTGCTTAGTGATAGTTCAATGTCTGACGATTACACGGAACTCTTCCTAATTATTGAAGAGCAAAAATTTAAGAAATGGAAAAATAATATTTTTGTAAGAATGATTACAGTTTAGTTAGAGTGGTAAATATTGCCATTTCGTTGTCTTCCTAAAAAATTATTTCAAATTTATGAAATATTTTTGATGAGAGATGAAAAGATAAGGATGTAAGACTTATGAATCATTTGCGTTATGTTTAAATGAAGAAAAAATTAACCGATTCATTAAAGTAAAAGATTTTAAAAACAGTTACACATACACTTCGTTTTTCTCCCTCTCTCTCTCTCTCTTTCTCTCTCGAATGCCTATTACGTTTGATCAGGCATGAAGCAAGGAGAGGATTCATACATCGTTGCACTCAACTTTGTCAAAAGTTGTTGCCACTTTGATCACAACTGTAAACTCATATTTTTAGTTTGTTGTAATTAAATTTCGAAATTACTGCTCAAAAATTAAAAGCAATGACAAATAACAGCAGTAATGTTACAACGATCATTACTGCAATAACTATAATGATTAATATGAAGAGAATAACGATTACCCATAGAGAAATACAAAAATGTTTGTGTGCGTGTTGTGATGTAATTTCAAATGAAAATGAACTTTCCTACCATATCAGATGATATTGCTAGCATATAAGGAAAGATATTACAATTAGCTATGCTCTAACGACTTGTGAAATGATAAGTGTACAATGAGAGATGGATGAAGTAGAAGTGACGTGGGAATAAGATAAAATAAAATTGCTGAATGGATAATTCAGGCTAAAGTTAAGGTATTGTTGATGATAGCGTAAGATTGTAGGATTAAACTGACGATG
Organism: Litomosoides brasiliensis; assembly: GCA_013365375.1. Lineage (NCBI taxonomy): Eukaryota > Metazoa > Nematoda > Chromadorea > Rhabditida > Onchocercidae > Litomosoides > Litomosoides brasiliensis. The sequence continues at coordinate 184,457 of JABVXW010000049.1, read as the reverse complement.
GTTTCAAGTACAGTCATTTTCCCTGACCAACTCCATTCCACTGTTGCCATCTAGCACTTCTGTATTTCACTTTTCTTGCTTTGTAAGTAAAGCAATACTTACTAAGATGCCTATATGGTTGAATAGGAACCAGTCAGTGTGTATCAGAGGGAAACTGTTGTACAGGTAAATTGTAGAATGACATATCAGTGTGGAAGTACAAATTAGTTGAGTTATGACTTAACATTAGTGTATTGTAATGTAGCAACAGTGGGATCGTTCTGTGAAGGAAGAAACGGCAAAGTAAGTAGTAGAAAAGTGCATTCTGAATCTTCTCGTCTAACTTCTACACTTCTCAATTCGATTCGCAAAAGTCATTTTGCATTAACTTTCCTTTCACAAAAAAGGAAGAAGAAAGTGTAAATGGGCGATCAGTAAATTTAGTACAAACCACACCTTGAAGATCTAAACTATGCCTTCAATTGCATTAAATTTTATAAGGAAAGCTAATGCTAAAGTAACACTAAAGCTTCTGAGTCATTTCACTACAAGAAGTTTCCCTTGACGAGTTTCTTTTATTTTTTTATTTTGCACCCTTAATTTTTCAAAATTAATTAAAATTAGGATTGAATTTTGAGAAATAAAATAGATAACTGATACTCTACTTTTTCGGAAGAATCAAACAATTCAGAAATAATTATGCTAAAAATATTTTTGAAATTTGACTGTGGATATGCGCATGAATTTATTTACATTTTCGGCTAGGCTAGAAGAAGTAGTAATAGTAGTAGTGGAAATTATTATTTTTTAAGATGGTTACTTAATATTTTTGCAAAGATTACCGAACTTGGCTCTAATGTTTTCAGAATTAGCATAAATTCGTGCAAAAGATGTAAACTTTAAACTAAATTTCACTAAAATCTTTTATTAACAACATGCAAAAGTCCACGATTAAAACGCCAGATTTGAAAACTTAGTTTACGTAAGTATTTGAAAAGACTTACCGTAGTACCACTGATTTTTAAATCATCAACTTCCATTGGATGTGGACTTTCATTACGTTTATAGGTACATTTTTCACCCATTAATGATATCCGTTGATCCCTTTGAAATAAATCAATAGTTCGATGAGAATTGATTTGTTCAGTGTGATCAGTCCGATGATGATAAGCAGACATCGATCGTAGCTTATTCTTCTTATCTTCAGCTTTTGGTTGATAACAACAGAAAAAACTTTTCAGCGGTTTTCCACCCATTACTGTACAGTAATTATCAGTAAGCAATGTGATTACTATTCATATCAGATCAACGACATAAGTTTTATTTCATTTATGAAAATATCGCATGTTACCACTGAATTATCATTTCATCAATGCGCATCACTGAAACACAGTATTGTTTTTTGTTTTCATAACGAATGTTTCTCTTATCACCTATCCTTATCAGTGTTGCACAATCCTAGGGTAATATGACTAGGAGTACTTTGTGATAAAGCCGACTTTCAGATCAGTCAGACTTACCTATCTATCGAGCATTAGAAATGCTTTCTATTCAGTGCATGAAGCAAATGATTATCACTCTCATTTAAATTCTTTTTTTAGAAAATTTTACGAATCATTCAATCTTTTCGCTTTACTTTAAACAATTTAAATGAATTTCACTTTCTACTACAAACACAAACTTCTAAGTGTCTACTCTAAGAGTGGGACATTTCACCTATTCAAGAAATCAATGGTATTAGTATAAATATAAATAGCTACGTTGAATTAAATTCAAATTGTTCAACCACTTCAATGAGGAAATATATTAAACGACATTGGTGGAAAAAAAACAAAGACATTTTAAATATTTTTCAAATTTATTCTTACTGATCGAGGAAAGAGCCAGCAAATCGTGCAAAGTACTACTTACTCATTCATTTGTAAAATGAAATTGAAAGAATGAAACATGAAAATTGATGGAATAAAATGACTAATGCTTGTTTCTACTTCCTACCGATATTCTCCTTTACTTTACTCTTATCAGTGTAACCTTTGCACTTTACTGAACAAGCAAATTTGTCTAACTTTTAATGTTCGTCCTATTCTTCCTTCATTTTTCGTAAGAAAAATTTTGTTCCCATTTCATCACTTTGTTAAAGTGCAAAATTGCTTGATTACTTCCAATAACATTTAAGGGTAAGAAAAGTTTTTAATTGATAACTAACAAAAGTAATGGTAATAGTAAGAATAATAATTAAAAAATGGAATGAAATTTAAAGTGACCATTGGATAAAATTTTATTTCAAAAGTAAACATTGTTGCAGAGTGATAATAAACAAAATTTTGAAAAGTGATAATGATAACAGAGACGATGGCAATTGAAGGAAGATGAAGCAGAAGCAAGGATCCTCACTGCTGGTAATGATGATCACTTGCCGCGGGGCGCTTATAACGTACCAGACAGTTGTTGTTTTCTTACATCACTTTACATCGCACCTTCATAGCACTTCCAATTAAACTCGTTTTAGTTTTCAAGTAAAGATATTCCCAATTTTATTTTATATTTAAATTTATGCGCATACACAGGTGATCGATCATAAATATGAATACAATAAAATAATTCAACGATAATTGGCGAAATATTTTTAATAGCAAAAGATAACTGTAATACATAAAAGGATCAGTTGCAGATAGACTTCTTGCTTACATCAAAATATAACAGTAACTCGCAAACATCTCATTCATCTTCCGCATCAGTTTAATTATTAAATTTCCACTGCAAATCTGAGCGCATCAGAAGTGACTAATGCGCCACTGACAAACTGAATTTTCTTCACTTCCGCTTAACATTCGTTGAATTGAATTTGCTTCTAAAAATGTTTCGAATAATTCCCTTTAATCAAACATTTTGTTGTAAATAAAACAAAAAGTAATTGTTTGATTATAACATTACAATGATTGAACGGAAAACCAAATTGAGTAATTAGCGGCTTTCTTCAAAAGTGAAATTAGTGATAACATCTGTCTGATTATCAATGGTTGCACCGATCTTCAGCAAGGAGTCATCTCATCTGAAGAGATCACTGTGAAATTCTTATGAGTTTAAAATTCATTCAACTTATTGAATATAATCAAACTTGCCATATAAATTATTTTAACTGCTCTTTCATCGCTGTTGGTGCATTTTAGGAGGAAGGAAACTTCAGATCTGTGCAACAAAAATATTGCAGTAAATGAATTGCTGTTAAATTATACTCAAATAATTTATTTCAGAGAATTATGTGACGTGCTGAACGGCGAATGCATAAACAGTACGACGTTATGGATGTAAAACGTTGTGATTATTGGTCCGTACAAATGCTGTGAATTTATGAAGAGAAATAATACATGTCATTGCCAAATGCAAATAAAATAAATAATCTTTTGAAATCTGCCGACAGCTACAATAAAGAAAGAAATCAATCATCCAACGATTGTTTCGGACATTTTTGGAGCGATTGTTTTCGTTATTAGCATATTTTCCACTGATACATTCTCTGATGTTAGTGGTATATCCTCTGGTGGATGTATTCGTTGCAATTCCTACGATAGCATATGAGATTAGTACTTCAAATATAATTTATTTCTTAAATTTCATTAATTTAGCAGAATAAATTTAAAATGTTCCAATATAATATTACAGAATGGATTTGTTTAATCCTTTTGTTAATTTATTCATTTAGTTAAAATAAATAAATCTAAGCTAAGTTACTTTTTAGCAAAAAAATTAAATTTAAATTTCATAACAGGAAGCTAAATATGAATTTCTTCAATATCTGATTTAAAAATAATGTTAAAAGCAGTTTGTTCTAAGCAACGATCATTTGATTGCAATGATTATATGAAAATGATTGATGATTAGCGTGATCTTCGACCTTCCTAATTGCTGTATTTCTAATTCAGTTATCCTACAACAGTCTGACTCAATTGCGTCTATCAATACACTTTCTCAACGATGCAAAAACTCCTCGTACACTTTATTCGAATCATTTTTGCAGGTTTTAAAAAGTTTTACCTGTATATTTGACAAAGTCTTTGAGGTTTCCGCAGAAGTAATATGAATGAGCGTGCCATCGACGACATTATTGCTGGGGACGATGTCTCGCTTGTCCTGCACTGATTTCATCGATTCATTGCTCAAATCATATGATTGTGATTGGGAACCTCCCATAGCCTTTCTCTTTTAGGTTAACCTAAAAAACCAAACTCAATTTTAATTGAATAATCGAAAAAGGGAATGGCAGATATTCGTATATCACGTAATAAAGATTTTCAAATTCTAATTCAAACACAAATAGTATATGCTGAATTCCTGCAATGTTAACGGCTGCCTTATCTAATTTCAACCATTTTGAAATACTAAGAGCAAAATTACGTGGACTTAACTCGCTGTGAATCAGCCCTAATTCTCTCCTTTTAAATTTTAGGAAAATTTAAAAATAGGCAGATGAAGTGAAAATATTACAATAAGCTGACGTCATTCGGTTTCTATTTCGTAATCATCAAAAGCAATCTACTGATCTAGTTATGATAATTCCTCCATGAATATTGGATCGCAGTGTTGTAGCATAGGGATGAATCAGTCATTCATCATTTGGTATGTCATAGGTCAAGCGGCGAGAAATGCTGGCAAATTTTTGAAGACACACTTCTATATTTGAATAATGCAAATTCAGTTAGCATATGAATCACTTCAGGCTATTCAACAGCAAACAGCGCTTTGAACACCAACATCACAAACGTTGTGGATAGGGAAATTTAGCGTTAACATAGCATAAACCGTTGTGAACTTATATTTCCATCGTTTATGCCAAGAACAAGTTCTTCTGAGAGAATTTCGAACTTTCGTCAGAATTACAATAAATGATGATTCATTGATTCATTGACGTTATCAAGATTAGCGACAAGTGATGATTAGTTGACGTTTTTGTGAATAGTGATAAATGATGATTCATTAATCGTATCTTATCATGAAAGTTCAAATTTTTCAACTGCAAAAGCATCATGAAGAAAGCACTCACAACTAACTATCACAAATAACTTTGCTATTATTATTTCTGGATGAACTACAAAGGATAGGAATAACCTTTGATTGCTTTTCAACTTTTTGCCAGTTATTTCCAATTACCACAGAAAACATGTCACACTTCTCATCTATAAGATAACATTGGAAGAAAGAAATTTATCCTTTAAATTTGTTTTCTAAAACAGAAGTTTGCCTGATCTAAACATATTTCACTACTTATACTTCGATCGCCTTCCCTATTGCAACGAACAGAAGAAGTGACTCATAAAGCTGACAAACAAACGAGTCGATGAACTGATTGATATTGCCATAGAGCAAGTTAAATGATATGATATGAAAGCAATCAGCAAAGAAGTCGTCTTTATCAGTCCTAATATGATCGTAGCAAAACAGGTCGTGCAAATAATCGATGTTTAATACAAAAAATTAATTGCATAAAAGTGAAATCAAAGATCACTTCTATCACATATGATTTTCCCTCTCCGAAAAGAAAAGGAACTATGAAAGGAATTTTATTGAATTATGTTTTTCAAAGCTTTAACAATCGATGTATGAGGAATATTATTTGACAGAAAATGATACGTTTAAACGAAAATATCATTGTTGTGTGGAGAGAGTAAAGAAAAGGAAGGTGTGTGCAACAGGACATCAATAACTCACCTGATCAGGCCCTAAGGAAAATCTTAATTCACACACAGTGTGTATGTATAAATTCATACAGTCATAAATCGTTGCATGATATTTTCCTGTGAATCATAAATGCAAACATTATCGTTATATGTTCTCCTAAAATTTTTATAAAATATATGACAGAACGAAATTAAAGTAAAGTGGAACACTGTTACCTGAGAATGTATTCCGACTAGAAGTAGAGAACCGGAAAAGAATGCAATAGCCGTATAGATGTATCTGGCTTTGGACCAATCTACCACTTTCTTTTTTTACTTCTACAATTGCTTAAGTTTAAAGTTTGACAAATCAATATTATTAATCTTCTTGAAACTTAGGTTGTGCAAATAGGAGGGCCCAGTTCTGGAAATTTTATAAGCTGCTAGTATTGAATATTTGTTTACTGTTAGCGTGCAAGTAATTTTGATAAAAATTAAGTGCAATTTTTTTTATCACAAAAAAATATCCATTGGGACAGTGGTAGTAGACAATTCATTGGTTGCACGTTCAACAAGAACTTTCAACCTTTTCATTTTTTTTTGTTAATCTAAAGGAGCCAAAAAAGAAGAAACGAAGTTATGAAAAGATTGTCATTTCTGATTGCTGATAAAATGATAACAGTTTTAATTGTTGGCAAGAAACATTAATACTTCCATTCGCTGCATTTTAGAAAATTGATTTACATGATCTTTGGTTACAATCATCACCTTTTATTCACAATTCATCACGAAACATTCATCTTCGGAGAGCCAGCAATCCTAAGAGATCACGAATTAAAGGGAAATTTAATCTTTATCTGTACTAATTAATTCATTGATTAGTTATCAAAAAAGTCTGATAATATTTTGACTAATAAAAATAAGTAACTCTAAGTTCTGATCACTTTTAGTGTTAACAACCTATTCCGATGTCATCACATCATAAATCATTTTTATGATTATATACGGAATTTGTGATTTCAATTTAGATTTCAAATTTTAAATGTATGTCTTACTTTCAGTATGCAAGTTTATCAGCGAACAGTGAGTGGTTGATGGATTGAAGAGATGCATCTGTTCAATTTCGAACATCACTTCAGTTAGCTTTAATAAAAATGAGAAAGGAGATGGTGAAAATGTGAACGACTAAGATCACCTTTATCTCTACCGCTACTTCACTACTCTACTCTTTCTTTAGCTTTGTTTTAAATAAATCTTCAAGGCAACTGTGCTATTTCTACCACTTCTCGGCATTTTCTATCGATTTCATTTTTGTCAGATTTTGAGTAGAACTATTTCCGGTCTTTTACAAACTTCCATTTGAGTAATCGGAATGACCGGTGATCAGTACAGCCTATGCATATCCAACCTCATAGAACGGAATATTCCTCCTACACTCTTTTACATTAATCAGACGAATTTGATTACTAAAATCGCTGTCGGTTTGATAACAATCGATTTTCTCTTCTAAGGTTTACCCAAAATTATCATATTTGTCACTGCGAATTTCATTTGCATTCATCGTTTCTCAATTTCAATTGTTTTAGTGATGAAATGATAGCGTTCTGACAAAATAAAAAAATACTTAAACGATTTAAGATTCCGCTAAATTACTTTCTTTTAAGCCTTCGCGATACTTAGATATGTGAACTTAGCAGTTGAAGCGAACCAGTGGTGGATAATGTAGTGGTTAAAATAAAGAACAATATGGTCAACTTTATCGAACGAGTAATTTTCTTCGCATTACTATTATTATCAATGATATGCTGCAACGAAGATGCAAAACGGTTGCACGATGATCTAATGGCCAATTACAACAAGCATCGACGACCTGCTCCAGCAGCTAATAAACCGATAACTATCAAACTGAAGTTACGACTCTCACAGATCATAGATGTAGTAAGATATTATTGAAATGTTTCAGTTTATTCACACCCAAAATGGCACTTATAATTTGCTTTGAAATTTGTTTTATACGATATGTTACTATCTTTTTCTCTCTTTCCTTCAAACGTTTTCAAACGTATACATCCAAAATAAAAACACACGTTACTTGAAATTATGTTACGTTATTAGCAATAATGAAAGAAAGAATCAAATTAATCGAAACACTACTGCTCTGTAATGTTCAAACGATGACTTCTTTCCTTTCTACAGAAATTTGAAATATTTAAGGAAAAGAAAAAAAATCGAATTTTTGAATTAAATTTTGAATTCTATTCAGCATGAAATTGATCAAATAATGACATGCAGCGTTTGGCTCAAACAAGTATGGATGGACAAAAAACTTTCTTGGAATCCGAAGAATTACGGTAGTGTGAGTGTGCTATATGTACCGTATGAAATGATTTGGGTACCCGATATCGTTCTATATAATAAGTAATAATTTTCAAAATATTTTTCTTTCACTTGATATTTTTGAGAGAAATTAGAGAAAAAAATATGAATGACATAAATTAAAATAAATTTTATTGAACTTTTGAGTTTTTCCTAAAAGTTAACTTTTTTAAAGACTAATTTAAACATTTAAAATTTATCATTTAACCAATTAATATGCAAATGTATTTCATTGGAGAAAATGATACCTTAAGAAAAATTCATTTTCTCCCTTTTCTTTCAAATTTTTTCAAGCGCTGGTAGCAATTACAACATAACAATCAGTACAAAGGCAACCATTCGATATGATGGCGAAGTGACGTGGGAGCCACCAGCAATTTTTAAAAGTTTATGTCAAATTGATGTCAGATGGTACTTCGTTTCCTCTTCACATTAACTCAGTACTTCTCACCCTACCATTCTTTATCTATCCATTGGGTAAATTAATGAATTTCAGGTTAATTCCAATTCCAATGAAGCTTGAGAAGCAACACCTAAATATTTTTTATACTTAACATTAGTACTTTATTTTTATACTACAAAATTAAAAAATTTACAGGTTTCCATTCGATGAACAACGCTGCTATTTCCAGGTGCTCGTTTTTGTGTTTTATAATACTTTATTAATATTATAGCAAAAAAGCTGAAAAAAATCTCTTGAAAGGAATTTCTAGTTCGGTTCTTGGACGTACTCTGAAAATTTATTGGATTTGGAAGTGTTAGGTGGTGAGCCACGTTATGAACTTGAAATGAATGCGAACGGTGGAATGGATAATGTAACTGTTGTTGAAGACGGAATTGGTAAGTTACTCATTTTATTTCGTAATTTTACGTTTGCTCTGTCGCTTAGAATTCAAATTACACGTATTGTTAGTGAAAATAAGTCAATGTGAATATCTGATAAAAAACAATATTGTTTGTTGCATTATTTATTGTTTACAAATTAAATATTTAACAATATATTCAATTCCTATTGCGTGAAAGGAAAAAATGTCACGTGTATTTTACCTAACTCATCTTGTTATACTTTATATCAGATCTTTCGGACTATTATCCATCGGTAGAGTGGGATATCATATCGCGAATTGCAAAAAGAAGAAGTAAAAATTATGCTAGCTGTTGTCCCCACGAAACTTACATTGACATTATGGTAAATTAATTTTTTCTCCTTTAAATTACCGCATTACGTTTGACAATGCAATTTTTTCCTCGTAATTACTTTAGTAAAAATTGAATAATTGAAAAATCTATTTATGAAATGAATGCAATTGAAAAATGTGCTATGAAATAGTATTTTAATTAAATTATAAATTTACAAATTGCAGTATTATTTGGAATTACGTCGGAAACCATTATTTTACACAGTAAATTTAGTTTTTCCATGCGTTGGCATATCATTTCTGACCATTCTTGTCTTCTATTTACCGTCGCACAGCGGTGAAAAAGTTACTCTTTGCATATCAATTCTGGTTACCTTAACTGTCTTCTACTTACTTTTGGTTAGTTAGTTACAATTAAAAAGAATTTCCTTTTTTTCATTGCTGTATTTCTGATTAATATGAAAGTAATAATTTGCAGACAGAGATAATCCCTGCTACGAGCATTAGTTTACCACTAATTGGTAAATATTTATTATTCACTATGGTTATGGTTACACTCAGTGTTATAGTCACCGTTATATGTTGGTTATGCCATTTAATTTGAATTTTTCTCAATTTATCAAATAGAAATTGTGGGATGTAATGAAGAAGTTAGATTGTTGAAAGTGAAGATGTGCATGAAATTTTCATTCAAAAAAATGATGATAGTTATAAGACTTTGTGGTAATTAAGTAATTTTTTTGCAACAAATCGTCAAGAAGTACCTGTCCATTACGTCTCTTTCATTTCCATATTTTATTTGGTAGTAAAATTTTTATTTCGGAATAGTGAAGTATGCATAACTGTGATTGGAAGAAGTTACTACTGCTGATCTTCTATCTTTTATACGTGAGGAGTGTGAGCGTAGGATATTACTTATTGCTATTGCCAGCCTTCGTTTAATAGTGTGGTATTCAAGTCAAGTTTTTTTCCTTAAATCTTAGTAAGGAATGTAGAAATAAAATTGATAAGAATTAATCAGAGTTAAATTTACAGCTCTCAATTTGCATTTTCGAAGGCCTACGACACATCGTATGCCTAACTGGGTGAAGTGGCTCTTTCTTGAGATATTACCCAAAATGTTATTTATGAGACGACCAATGAATGATGGAAATGATTCGTTTTGCAAAGGTAGGAAGGATGAGGGAAGCGATAGATTGTATTAATCTTTCTTATTAGATCTCTAAATTTAAGAACGAACTCGAAACATTTGCAACAAAAATTAATGCAATACTGGAATGAGATTTACGTTGACGTTATCGTCAACACTTGTAACGTTGAAATGTTATAACTGATCTTACCTAAACCAAGCCGAGCTCTGCTTTCCACTTCCGGTTAATGAAGAGGCAACCTTTGAACCTTTCTGAAACAAAAACAATCATTTAAGTGTTGAAAAAATTGATCAAACCGTTTGTAACCATCGAACAAGCAAAATTTATATTATTTTTCTCTGTAAGAATCAAGGAAGTATCATCAAAAATGCACAGTTTACTTTATAGGTGAACAGATAGCAATCAATTATCATCAACAGAGAATGAGCGGAGATGGCGGAAATTTGATTTCGACGAAACCTGACGAGCGCATTCAGAAACTATACCATTCACCGCATATGATTAAAGCATTTGAAAATATTTGTTTTATTGCCGAATTGTTGAAGAAAAAAGACAGGGATATTGAGGTATGAAGTTTTTGTGTCTTGTAGCTTCCGTGAAAAATCACGCAAATTCTAGGAAGTCTAATGGATAGAAGTTGCAAAAGCATGTCATAAGACAAGTTCACTAACTATATTGATCAATGAGGCGAGGTCATTTGGGATGAGATGTTGAAATGATTTCAGTTTTTAACAGTTATTAACTGCAAGGAAAAGTCCTCAATGCGCTGAAATCTTAGGGAATTTATTTTTCTAATTTACGTAAATTCAGGTGGACGAAGATTGGAATTACGTTGCAATGGTGTTAGACCGATTATTTCTATTACTTTTTTCAATTGCATGCTTTGCGGGAACCATTACAATTCTTCTTCAGGTAAATCTGAAACAATAATTTTCCATCAAGCAGTAAGTATAGCCTAACTAATGCGATGCACACAAGTGCAAATGTATATTTGTTAAGTCTAAGTGAAACGTGAGTTTTGTTTCTTTACTACCACGCTAATGCTTATATTGAAACATTCTTATTGCAGGCACCAACACTCTACGACACTCGACAGGCCATCGATTTGCAATATCGACCCACAAATATTACTTAAAGAAGCATTGTTCACCAAACTAAACAGAATTCTCTCTTCTTATGATAAAGACTTATCAGTAACGGCATTCTTTGATAGCTCCGACTCTTTTAGCAGGAAGAAAGGGACGAGGATGATTAGGAATAATAGGTCAAATTTAGCTTCCAGCATTTTTCTATAAAGTTAAGTTAATGGTTTTAAAAAAATCGATAATAAAACAATCAATGTATAACATTAAATAAATGATAAAAGTGGAATGCATTCATTTCTATCGTTTATTCTTTCTATCCGATCGCTGCAACTCTTTCTCTTCACTGCTGGCAATGCATTTCATAAACGAAGCGTTTGAAAATGATATCGAATCAATCAATTTAAAAATCAATTTCTCTTTGATTTTTTATGCTATTCAAAAGAATTACTGCATCGTTCATTTCTCAGACTTTGGCTTGCAATCAATTATATATCTGTAAACGTAAGGACACAATTGATTGGTTCATTCGGGAAATACAGTAATCGATAACTGACACTAAGACGTTGGAAAGCGGAAAATTCCCGCTTAGGTAAAGGGCGCAACAAAACGGAATAGGAAGAGGAATTGTGTTTCTTGCTTGTATTACATTTATTTCATGAAATCGTCCCTGTCATCTTTCTCAATGACAAACTCATTCATTTTCATGGCGGAAATTGACGCGTCAATTGGGCACATCTTTGAGAAGCATTCTGATGACTTCAAGAACAAAGAAATATAAGTAAAGAAATTATACAAAATTTAGGGAATGAAGTAAACAGGAAAGAAATTTAACTTTTGTAAGGTTACATATTAGCTAAAGTTATTATTTCATTTCACCCTTGCAGTAAGAAGACGTCATGAAAATTCATTTCGACTGAAAATAAAATTGCTTTCTCGTCAGGAAAAAAAATTTACGTGCTTGTAAACAAATTTAGCGAATTGTTCATTTTCACTAATTGATAGCCATGCCAGGTTATTAGTGTCAATTTAGTCGTAGTGACAGGATGTGCTACGTACCACTTCACTTATACTCCTAACAATTTCCCTCATTGCATGCAAATCAAAAACTTTCACACTTAAGCAATTTCATCAAATGGCAGATGTGATAATTGAACGATAAAAGCATGCCGAAAGTGCGTGTTCCGTCGAAATTTCTTACTGTACCTTTTAAACGCAAAACTGAATACTCTTCTATCATGTAAACATACTTCAAATTAAAGTGAGAAAATTCAACGAGTAAAGTAGCAGAGCATATGCACACGTTCAATGCAATCATTTTCTCTTCAAATATTTCAGTGCTTTAACTTATCACTCCTAATTATCATCTAATCATTGGATTTAACCAATGAAATGATTGCAATCGTCGTAGAGTCAAATAATTTTAAAAGAACAGGCGACGGATTTCATTGTAAATAATTAATAAAAAGATAAGCAACGGAATAATTGATATCACTTATTTCTTGTATTTTTAAACACTTTTCCCTCTTGAAATCGTCTGCAACTTACTTATAAAGTACAATTTATTTCCTGAAAGTTAAGAAGTGATAATTGCTCAGGCGATAACTTGCCATGTCAACAAGGCTGCAACAAATTTCTGCTAACCAAACGTGTACTGGTCGGATCGGTCAAGAAAGGCTAATGTCTTTTGGTGCTTGAAATGAAGCGTAACGGTTTGAATGAAATGACAAATTGCATTTAGCAAGCTGATCAGAAGTCTTTTATTCAATTTCTTTACAACATCTCATTATTGTTGCGGCCAATGCGAAACAACAAACGTGAATGTCTCAGTGATTATTATTCCGAATAATGCTAATACACTCACTGATTACGACTATTTGCTAAAAATTTTTAACGTAAATATGTACACAGACGTGGACTTGAACATAATACGTGGTGCTTTAAGATGTAATAGAATTCAATCTTTTCATATGCATTATTCATTTCAAACTTATCTTCATCTTATCTGAGTAAAGTTAGCATTTAAGCATGCAGCATACTGTCCCGCATATATTTGAAAGTAAACATACACCAACACATTACTCTGTTAACACACACATTTATGTACACACACACACACACACACACACACACACACACACACATATGCATACATTCAAATACGAATAAGCATTTCTCCTACGAAAATCACTTCAGCTACGCGTGCACAGCCGTTGGCATATCCGAATATCGTGGTGTATGTATGTATATGCTTTATGAACTGCTGTCTTAAGGTGGACTTATTGATTCGTGGCAGTAAGCCTAGTCTTGCTTTCTGCTTCTTCTAGCTTATTTTCTGTTATTCGAGTGCCATGACAGCCTATGTGTACACACATACACATAACACACACACACACATATGTAAATATGTGATAGGTATATACACACACGTATGTGTCTGTGTGCGTGCGTGAGTGTGTGTGTGTGTGTATGTTTATGATAGACATAATAGACGTAAATTAACAGACTGTTCGTAAGGACTTTTGTTGTGGCAGTTTATTTTACCGCATCATATTATCTGATGTTTTCCACTGCTATAGTTTCATTTTCATACTCATCACTGGCTTTATTGCTCATCCTCCTTTATTATTTCATTACTAGCCGGTTACATTTCGACGTAAATTTCAGCGTGAAAGATCTGCCCAATGACGGAATGAGTGGACGTCAATGAGGATCCCTGTTTGCGGTATTTCCTTCCTACTGCTACGATGCATATAAGACGTAGCATTTACTCTGAAAGCTGTTTTTCGTGTTTATGGCACTCTGCAGTTTGCTGTTGTTCCTTTGATAGTGCTCTGTTGGGAAATGCGGACATTTTTGCTACGACTATTACTATTACTGCTACTGATAACTTCTATACGTCATAACAGATCGTAACAGCAACAGCACTTGTACTTGGTGATTGCACACGGAATCGACCTACTTCTTACCGATGGCTGCCTCTACGCTCGCTAAGGTTCTCTTTTACTTTTTTCATTTTTTAAAACCAACAACTATTTTACATTCCTGTGAATTATTCCATCCTTTATCATTTTTCACTCCAACAACATACCTACCTATCTAATATTAATGCCTATCCTCCTAAATTGCTTTCAATTACTTTTTATAGCATTTGACGGTTATTTATAACGTCAAAAGTGCCAGTAAGATGAAGAGATATATAGAATTGTTCGTGGGATATTTGTGCATTCATTTGCCACTTTTTTAACTTTTTATTCCTTTCTCTTTTTTAAATTATTTTTTTAAATATCTATTAATTGTACAGATCCTTCAGTATATCTTCCGATATCCTAACAAGTTTTGAAAACAAAAAAAAACTTCCATCAAATGATTTATTAGCTGAAATGGCCATCAATTCGATTTCTTGAAAGTGAAATAACTATGTGATAGTTGGTCTTCTGTAACTTTCCACACGATCGTGGAATTTAGTACTGAAATGAGATTAGACATATTTCGTTGTAGGATATGCTCAGAGATCACTTTGCTCCTTGTTAGGATACACACACACAAGAAGTTCTTCCGGTACCACTGCTAAGGGTTGATTCTTGTCGGATTTGCTTTTTTTAGACCCTTTCCTTCTGATAATGCAGTAATGCACCGTTCTGCAACACAGTTACTATGGATAGAAAGGCAAGAAGGATGTGATGAATGTGAAAGTGTAGAGTAGAGGTGTTGTTTGACGGAAGGGAAATTGAAGGTTTCCCTTCGAAATCTATGAGATGTTGGCAGGCAGTTCAATCGGTGATTTCGCGTATTTTGATAAATCGAATATATAAATTCATCTTTAACAAATTGTTAGGAGTTATTCCTCGAAAAGAGAAGAAAAAATTATATTTGAAAATCAATTCATAACGGACACATTTTATTACTGACAACAACATTACAGCCACATTATGTTCCTTCATAATAGTGACAGCTCGAAATTAAAATTTTTCAAAAAGAGTAAAATGAAATGACAGTGAGTCATGAGAAGTCATGGATGGAGAAGGTACAGTTAATGTAGAGAGCAATTCAGAAAGAATACATGTCGACTAAGTGCCCCATATACCTCTTATATGTTGATGAAAGCAAGTCTACTCAACACACGTACATGCAGACGCAAATACAATCTGTTAATTTGTAGCATCGTTGCAGAAACGGTTATTCAGAATGCTTGCTGAAAGGTTTTGATTTCTGGTTAATCAAAATGCTAAATGCTTCAAACTCAATCGCTCCTTATCTGCTTTAAACGTAATTTTGGTATGTGAAGGGTGGGCGCTGAGCTGATAATCTAGTAAAGTTGTTCTTCACAAAAAAACAGCATATTTTCAGCTCGATTCACTATCTATGAAAATCGCTCAATCGGCTCCGCTCAAAACGCTCAAATATTTTCGCGTGGCTGTTCCACAAGCTCTTACTGGCCAAACTCTTGTTGCATTTTTACAGGTTTGCTTTTCATTTTAATTTACAGGAAGTTTTGTGTTCGTAAGCAGTACTGTTTTTTGAATCCTTGCGTGCCATTCCGACAGAATTATCGAAGATTCTTGTAGGAGGCATAGGTAAGATTGCAGTAAGTTGACTATTTCATGAGATAGCTTGTTGCTTAACGTTTGGTACCCTTGATCCTCTTTCAGAACTTCCATATATGGTATGCTGTCTCGCTGCTAACGCTGGGAGAAATGCTGCACTGCACGATCGTTTGGTCTAATGGTCCTGGGTGATATAATACAATGCAAAAGAGCTTTTTTGCTCGCAAAAAATTTTCTCCCCCTCTCCTCCTCCTTTCTTTTCCCGTGTAACCTACAGCACACAAAAGAAAGCGATTCTTGAACAATCATTTCATTCACATTATGAATTACAGAAATCAATCGATAAATTTCAGGAATTGATGGCGTTTGATGATCTCACGGATGCACTACACTTGGCAACTTTACTTCTTCAGCACGGTTACATATTTCCTGTGATAGAACAATCACTGCTTGTCAAGGACGATAATACGTTATACAGATTGCAGTTGCCGTATTTCTGGCCCTCGCATGCTACGCATACTGACAATGTAGAATATGGTAAGATCTTCCATTGATTATTATGAACTATCTGTTACATCGACCAGCGTGTAACAATGATTTCAGTTCACATTTTACTTTGTCGTCTTGTGCGTTTTAGAATTATGAAAGATTATTCCATTCATTAACGAACGTTTAGGGAGAAATTTCTATTGAGAAGTGAGGTCCAGAAAAAATTAAGAAAAAAATGCTTGTCGATGAAAGCATTAAATTGAGTGCCTTTTGTTTTCAGCAATCTATCTCAGTAAAAGACTGATGCGTAATGAGCAAAAGCATGGCTTGGAAGGGGATGAAGTTGAGGCATATAATAAACTTCTTAAGCTTCTTGGCCATATGTGGGATTTTATTACTATTCAAGCAGAAATGCAGCTAAAAATCCAGAAGGTTTATTATTTTATGACACTATGTTTTTGTCGCTTTATTAATTATTAAGCTGGACACTTAAATTATTGAATTGCTATACATGTATAAGTTAACTTAACATTGTGAAATTAGAACTGGTTGTTATTGTTTGTTTGCCATTTGACAACAGTAAAGTCAGTACTACTAAGATTTTTTATTTTTAGCTGACTCAAGGAATGGCTTTTTTAAACTCATCACTGAATAATTTACGGTTAAACATGATTGATGAGTAATTAATTATCCGATTAGCAAAGTGAGGAAAGGAATGTGAAACAATTTGTTTGCAGGAAAAAAAAAAGAGTGACAAAGTTGTATATGACAGTGAAGAAAGGGCATTTTGGAGAACCCGGAGGCCTGGACAAGCGAATTGTCTTGAGCAACACATTCAGGTGATCCTTTTATCCAAAAGCTCAGACAAATTAAAAACGCTGGGAAGCCTACTTTTGAATTGCTGAAATGTGTTGGTTGGGTATTTTGAATATGGATTATCAATAATCTTCAAGCATTAAACTGAAACTACTGGCTTTTTATTGTTTGCCATTTGACAACAGTAAAGTCGGTACTACAAAGATGGACCTTTTACAGTAATATTTAAATTTGAATAGTAAGAAGGACGGCTTCACTAATTAGAGGTGTGTTCTCTATAGCATTTTCTTAGCGCTTTAGGTTTTGAACGTAATAGAGTTTTAGAAGAGAGAAAAGAAATTACGAAAGCGTACTGCAACTGTTTATCGAAGAGAACTGGAACGATTAAGATTCACTTTGAAAACGAAACCGTGGCTAAAAGCTATGAAAGCAAGTGAAACGTGAGCATGCGCCTTTCTTAGCTTTATGATTTTTTTTATTAAAAAAAAGAAAAAGAGAAAGTTTGCTTTATAATTTGAAAAGGAGTGAGATGCACAACATTCTATGAAATATCACTTTGTCATCGGATTTTTTTGTCTCACTGTTAATAATAAAAAGATTTAGATACGGGAGAGATGATATACCGTTTACTTATTTCAACACAGTTTGAAATAGCTCAAAATTGAATATACGTACCATTAAAATAAGGATATCAAATGATGCTATAAAATTTAGGCTGGTATCTTGGTGTGAACAATTCCATGATTATGATCCTTTTATATCAACTCCGCAGCCTAGTAATCCGTGGATATCTGATGACATTAATTTGTGGGTGCTAAATACTGACTCGTAAGTTTCCTGTTTTACATGCCAGCAGAAAATTTTCACTTGATAAGAAAAATAATTTGACTATCCTGCAGTCGGCTTTACAGCTAAAATGTAAAAATAAAATAAAAAATATTCCCCGATTAAATAAATGAGAAAGTTTTTGAGGTTTCTCGAAAGTATTATAAGCTTATAACACATTTAGTGATATGTGGACAACAAAGTGGCTGCTTGCTGGTGCACTCTTTTCAAGTAAAAGTAGTGGTAGAAGAGAATTTTCATTCTTAGAAGTATCTTAATATATGTACTAAAATTTAAAAAGCTTCTGTACATAATAGGGTAGAAATACCTACTGAACGACGAGTTAAACGTTGGAGCCTTTCGGTGCAAGAACTAGTTCGTGATCCTATTGGACGACAAGTACTTGAAACATTCCTTGAAAGTGAGTTTTCCTCTGAAAACATACGGTTTTGGATGGCCATTCAAGATTTAAAATTTTCTGCAAACGAACAAGTGGAAAGGAAGGCACAGCGTATTTATGAAGAATTTTTATCGTCCGGTGCTCCTTGTCAGGTATGCTTTTCTACATTTATTAATTACACCGGAATTTGTAGTTGAATTTTCTCATAATTTTCAAACAGTCAATTTTTCAAACTTCATTATGCTGTATTTCGTCGAAGACATCAATTTAATAAAAAACAATCAAATACCAAGCTTGATTTTGTATTTTATGACGGGTGCCTTCAGAGCAAGAAAGCACCCATCATAATTAACTCCTTTTTAAACCATGGGGCCTCAGTGTATGAAACCCTGAAGAGCATTTAGCTCATGCCATTCCTGTGTGGTAGGAGAGTTAATCAAGAATGAAATACGGTTAATGACATTTGTTTTCAGGTAAACGTTGACTCACGTACCCTAGATGTTACAATGAAATCACTGAAAGATAATTCAGTAGCTAGGCGACACGCATTCTCGATAGCGGAAGAGCACATATTCACTTTAATGAGTAAAGACTCATACCCACGATTTTTACGTTCCGAAATCTACAGAGGAGTGCTTTCGGCAGCTCAACAACAAGTAATTATTGTGATACTAAATGATTCCAGTGTCTGTGTGTGAGTGTATTTGAAAATTTTGTATTCTAGAGTTAAATAACTTTATTTGATAATAATAATGCATTCTAGGGCTCGAGACGTCTTGGTTGGCGAAATTTCGTGTTCAATATGGGTAACCAGAAGAAGGTGCCAATTGCAGCTAAACATCATAAAATCAGCCGTGATGATAATTCCCATATTTCACTTCCAAAACAGCTCAGTTCCGATTCACTCTCTGTAGTAAAGACATAAATACAAAGGTAAGATTTTTTTTTGCACATTTGCTTAAATGTCACAGGAAATCACCACAAATGCTTTTAAAAATATTTATCTTCCATCTATAAAGTATGTAGCTGTTGGACTTACAAGATTTCAAAAACCAATCGAAAATAAAATATTTATAGGCTACCAGCAGGATCTTTTGCAACTATATCGAACAATGATAAGAATAAGTCTATGGATCATTGGTACTCAAAACGCCAGTGGCTGTGGCAGGACAACGGATGATAATGTTTTAAATGGCTGTTCCGTTGGTGCTAGTTTAGTTCCAATTTGTTGGTTGCTGCCGGTGCTACGTTCTCCGCTACCAGTGCTCGGTTCAGCAATGAACAGCTGGAGGCGTATTTGAGCGATTTCTATGAGCCCATTACTAAATAACCTGGTTTTATCACCATTTAGCAGCGTTTTACCGTCAACGTACATTGGAGGCTTCCCAACATTGGATACTTCTACTGTCTTCTCCCCGTCATTTTGCGTTATTCTCAAAATGGCTTGTTTTCGACTAACTGTTGCAACCGGTCCTTCCAGAGCCAAATTAATATCAACCTAAAAGTGCGAAACATAGTTTATGAGTAACTCTTTAGCTACATTAACTCAATAAATTTAAAATTTATTTGTGGAACCGTCAGTCTTTATTAATTAGTATTAGTAGAATCAATTGATTAAGGTACTATTAAAGCTGATTTCCAAGGACATTGGTAAAGATCTATTTATCTTCCCTTTACTCAAAACTTCATATTTTACACGTATTTCAAATGTGACATGATCGATTACTATTTCATACTCTGTGAGTGCAGGTTTGTATCTTGTGTTATTTTTCTTGTATTTAAACTGATGATGCATAACAGATGACAAAGGCAGCTATGCTCAATCAAAGATGTGTTTGTACAGATTTCAATTCCTACTCCAATGAATAAATGATTTTTTTTTTAAGTTGGTTGTTGTTACTATCACAAAAATATCAAAAAACTGGGACGGATGTGGTATTAAACATATCGTAGGCAGAACTACGAGTGTATGTATCATGAATTTTGCTTTACATTTTTGTTGCTTGTTACAATTATAGTAATAACATACACTATGAAATTGTGTGTTGCGACCTATTAGAATTGTTTCGCCCCGCAGTAAGTAGCGTACAACACGTCCCTTTAAAACACCCCAAACACCTTCACCCATTTGCGAATCGTCTGATATTCCACTGACTGCTTCAACATGTACCTGAAAATTCACAAAATAAAAACGAAAGGCTATATACGTTCAGAAACAACACATTATTATCTATAATAATATACGGATATTTTCCGGATATATTATCTATAATAATTTACGGATATTTTTCGGAGCAATAAATAAAAAATGACTTTTTCCCACTCAAGCCAAGAACGTTCAGCCAAAACTGCTGCTTTACACAAACATGTTTCCTCGAAACTGATATGTCGATCCCAACCGCCGTTCCACTCTAAGCTTTGTTCGATTTCAGCAAAATCTAGCACACGATTGCTAGCCTTCCTCTGATCTTGCAATAAGTCCCAGTTTTTCATTTCTAGCCAATGTTGTTGTAGAACAGATGCAGTGCGCGCATGATGGAATGCTTCTTTGTTTCGACACAACACCTGCAAAATGAACAAATTTTTGGACTTCTGAATAATTTTTACAGAGATCGTCATTAAATTTTATTACTAATCTATTTTCGCAACTATCACAGTTGATTCTGCAATCTCTCTGCGACCACTTAAGTTTTTTCATGCTGTCACTAATGTCTACACTTTAGGTTCTAGTACTGAAGATAATTGGATATGTTGGGAACAACCAAAATTTAGTAGACGACGGTAAATATGAAACCACGAATAAACAAAAAACATTGAAATTGTCATCAGTTGGAAATAATTTCCAACCTGTTCAAACACTGCAAGGTCACTACCGGTAGTTGTAGACGGAATAGCTGACAACAGCTCCTCTTCCTCAACAGTAAAAACCGTCCTTGACTGTACTGCGCTAATGGTCTCCACAGAGAGATCTGCGATTCGTTTCTTTGCGACATTCGAAGCTGCCTGAAAAGTTAAATCTTTATTGCGATGTTGATAATGATTAAACTTAATTTTCTCATAGGTTTCTGTTTGGCAAAAATTGCTACAACCAAGAAACCAAGATTAAAAGAAGTAAATTTATACAAACAGAAGTTTTAAGCAAAATCATGCGACATTTCACGAAGATACTTCATTCCTTCAATAATTCCAATAATTTATTTTCACAATCTTCGGGTCTACAGAGAATTTACTGTAATCGAAAATGGAGCAAGTTTAAAATATGGATTTAACGTGAAGTGGTGTGTCTCTGATAGCTTGGTTGGCAAACAATTTTTTTCTACGATACTGTTCGGTGAAGCAGTTCACAACTTGCATTACGTTATTAAAGTTGATTAATTTCACTCTAATCACCAATTTTACTACAGAAACTTGCGAATTAAGGTAGAAAAGAACGCTACAAAGAAATAAATACGGAACTAATAACAGGAACAACATTAATATCCGCTGTTTATTAGGTCCATTAGATACATTGAAAAGGAAAACGTAATGAGAGGGACCAGCCTATTCCAAAAATAAAACTTTCCATAGTTACCAACCACATCCTAATCGCTGTGAGAACACTGTGCTCGAATCTAAGCAATTCTAATAGGTATCAGCTAGTCAGTAAAATCAGACAGACTCCAGGTGACCTACTAACTAAAGTTACATTGATGTTTCTTCGAAATTCAACCAAAAAAAAACCTCATCGTACAGCAATTCATACCACCTTTCTTCAATCTCAGATCGAGAAAAGGGTCGTGAAAAACGAACGGCTCCATGAACAGCAGCAAGATTGCTTACCTAAACATTTTATAAATATATTTGATAGCGGCCAATCTTTCTGATTTTTAATTATCAAAGAGATGTTGTCAGATGCCGTACCCGAGTAACCGCTGTTATAAGAGCAACATCATCTAGTGCAGTCCATTTCTTCAATGATTCGGTTAATCCGGTACCGACATTTGTTGCATGTGCTAACTCTTTTGTTCGTGCTTCTTTACTCGCAGATCGTTCACGTCTCTTCTAGAAAGTCCCGTTAATACATGTGTTGTAAAGCTAAGATAAAGCTAAAAATCATTATGCTATCTAAACGCAGAAATCTTATTTATAACGTTTGAAGATCGTTGTAAAATATTTTGCTAAAGGAAATCTTCATATAACTTCAGCAAAACGCTTCAATTTTATTTATAGTTTTAGGATTTCCGATTTTTAGTGCTTTGAACATCACCAAATGCGTACTTTATCTGCAAAAATAACAGACTGCATCTGACAGATAGGTTTCCCTGAAAACCTCTTAAAGCTTTTAGCTTCAACGGGGGCTCCAATACTTGGTTCGGTGGCACGCCACTGTCTCTTATTAATTTTCACTCGGGTAGCCGTCTGAGATTTTTCCTGTAGTGAAGACAAACACTGATAAACTTAAACGACTATGCACTCAACAGAAAATTTGGTCATATATTTTCCGCCAGTTAAGCAGACCTGTAACTTAAACATCGGAATATCGGACTAATGCACAATGACCTAAAAAGATTCTCGTTCCAAACGATCGAAAAATCTTCTAGATGAAAAGATACAAGCGCACCACAACACGATCTATAGGTTCCGGAGAATGATGTATCCTTTCAGCACTTGGTCGTTTTCTTTGCACTATTTTGGCCGTAGAAATACTATCGACAATCTCGTCATCAAATTTGGGTTTTCGAATTTCTCGATTTGAACGACGCACTTTCAGTGAACCACTTTCATCATATAATTCTCTAAATTCTGTTCATTAAAGTTACCATTCATTACGGTTTTTTCACGTTACTTTGTTAGTTCATACAAATTCGTTCTACCTGATTTGCACTAACCCTTGAATTACGATTCTCACTGAGATCAACTCAGTTTCTTATCTATTTTTTCGTCCTATTCATTATTGTATGCATAGCTCAGCTTAGTAAAGTATGACAGATGAACCTCGAATCATACCACCTTCCAGATCACAAAATACGAAAAACCTTGGTTCATATCTCAAAAAAGTCAATTTGAATTTCATTATTACACTATTGAGGAGCACATTCGAGTGTGTAAGCCCATATTTAAATTAAAGTTGAATCGTTTAGGAGTCGTAATGGAATCTTCACTGCATCGGTAGTTGAAAAAGGATTAAACTTTTGAGAGAAGTTCCAATACGTCATTATTTTAATTATTTTGACATTTACCTGCTATCTGGAGCGTTAAACTTTACGGTAGATGGATGCTGTATGGGTGGATTTGACATGGCCGGTTTCCGAATGGGTTCCACTCTTGATATATCCATCGAAGTCTAAACAACCTCAATAAGAGGAAAGAAACATCACCAACACAAGCACCACAACATATCGCCCCCAAACACAACCTTATAGTGTTTTACCTGAAATTAACAGTGCCACCACGCCAGAACGGATCTTATAAATTTTCCGGTTCGCCAAATTCGGAAGTCGATGGCTTCCAATAATTGAGGATGAACCTCACCTTTCCTTAACGATTTTAAGGAGCCATTAGCAGTATGGGGGTGTAAAGTGAAGTCAATGAGAAGCTAGAAATGTGTCATATGAAACTGGAAATTAAAAAAGATTCATCAATCCGGAAAATTACGACAAACGAGTTCAGATGTCGAATCTTCATAACTGATTTATTGCTGTACGGTCAACAGAATTAGTTACAGTAAATGCATAAGATTTTATTGAATGGTAGACGATGGTAAAGTAATGATGAGGTAACTTTTCACAGAAATGGAACACATGGAAATTATGCTTAAAAGAAAACGAAAATTTTTCATACACATTGTGACAAATAATGCCGAATCCCTTAGTAGTTCACATGTGCCGTTTGATGTGACAACACAGTCATTAAATACTCCATTTGTTCGCATGCGTAAAAGCCGTAGCTATATTCGTTACTTTCTAGGACGAGCATTGTTAATCTAAATGAATGAACACTTCACGGCAGTACAGCTCTCAATAATTTCTTCATATTATTATTATGACACAACTCTTCCCTGCATCATCTGTGAGACTTAAGAACATTGCCTTCTTTATAAGTAACTAATTCGTGCGGGTGAGAAAATAAACATAGTTCTGCAAGACAGAAGTACACTAACTTACTCTTTAAGCATTGAAGCCAAACTATGTTTAATAACAAGAATGCATTCTTGAATAATGATGTTCCTGAACATTCGCGTGATAACAGCTCTCGTATGCAACCAAAACCGATTGTACTTATTCAAATTATTACGGTGTAGAAATCGAAGCCAGAACGATATCACTTCATGAATTGCTTCATAGAGAACTCTTTCGGAATTCTAGAGAGTAACATAGTACAATCTAATATGAAGAAAACAAAAAAGTGAACTAATATTTTGCGGACTTTTTGGTTACAGAAAGCACTGCACCGACCGAAAGAACGCATCACTAATCTGCTGCACCACTACAGTTTTCGAATAATAATCTTGATGCCTCGGTAACCAAAAAGTATTCAGACTTGGTATCGATCAACAGAAAACCTTTAACCAGCTCAAAAGATTAAGTTAAAGAATTATACTGTCAAGAATCTGAAAAAGCATTAATTCCAACAGCAAATAGTAATAATAGAAATTTTCCCATACGAATAAATTTTTTGAAGCATACATTATCAGTACTGATTACACAGTATTGATGCAGCTTCACCAGGGATCCGGCATATACCTCCACGGGATCAGAAACAGCTACAGGTCTTCTGATGGATGAAGTGTGACACAAGAAGATGATCAAGTCATGAAATTCCCCGTCAAGTTCTGTATATATTTGAATTGCGGACATTGTGCCTTTGCTAAATGAGCTGAAATATTACCATAAAAGAATCTGCAAACTTGATAAACAAAAAAATTTGTGATTCAAGGGAAAAAGAAGAAAAAATCAAACTCCAAAGCTAATCAGAAATCAGACCCTTTAGAAAATTAATCTTCGAATTGAATACTACACTACTTTTTAGAGAATATTCTCCATCGATATCTTATTTATTTTTTACCATAAAAATTCAATTCCTTGCAAAATTCATTATGAAATTATGAATTCGTAAATGCAAACTGGAATCTTACATGAACGGTAATTCGTCAAGTGATAGCAAAATCTTTTGTTATAAAGCTCGCCCAAAATATTGGATATATATACTAGCTATTATCATAATAAAACCACACAGCAAACACTACCGTATTAATAAACACTCGTAAAAGCTGTTTATTTCGCACTATTCATCAACAATGCCCGGTAGTTCTCTAAAACTAGGAAGTAGAAAGCCTCGGCCGATCTCTTTCCAAAACATCCATGATGAATCTGCGCTAACTAAATGCTATTTCTCGATATTCGACATTAAAATTACGATAATCTTACCTGAATAGAAAACTTAAACGGTCCAGTTTATTTTTCCACTCAGCAAGCTTAGTTGGAATACCTACTTCTGCAATTAGTACTTCTGTTCTATTTTGATTATTTCGCGAACATGATTGCGATAACGCTGCTCGACTGTCAACATTACCGGGATTACTGGAGACGCTGTACCAAAAAATAATAATTCAACGTAATTTGAATGGTGGTAAAGTGAAATGAATTAGCACCTTAATGATGTTAACGACAAGCAGTGGTCACTTTGCTTACTCTAAAAACATGAGTCAAATGTTGGTATTTTAACTCTGAAAGTTAAAATACCACCATTAGCATTGCGAAAACTGCACTCAAGCGAGGAATGTGATTATTTAAGAAGAAAATAACAATGACAATTAATTAATTACTTCAAGTCAAAACACGATACCACAGTTGGTTATGAGTATTTTTCTCCTTAGTTCAATGCTGCAAGATTATAAAGGAGTGATATAATAGATTAAATTGTCGAGAAAATAAAATTAAGGAAAGGTAGCTTACAAATGAACTGGTTGCGATGAAATTTGTCTATTTTGATTGATTTGAGTCTTACATCGCTTCGCTCCTGCTGAATTTGATGTCACAGTTCGTGCCACAGAATTGTTTCGCGCAAGCTGTTGCTGTGTTTTCTCATTTCCTCTTACCTACAGTTTGCTTGTAGTAAATTTCGATTAAGAGTGATTAACTTTCACATTTCAGCATTGGAAAATACTGAATGTATCAATGAATTCACTAAAAAGATTGCTATTCCCCCTTCCCACCCTCTTATATGCTGTTCGAAAAGATTTGAAATGATATCATATTAACGAATAGTGACAACAAGCATGATCCAAATCGGAAAGTAATTTAACAAAATACTCACAAAATGAGAGTTCCCAATATTTTGAAAATAATACGCAACTGCAGCGGCAAGCTGGATGTCTACGTCATTTGGAAGTTCCATCATGATTATAACTTCAAACGCAATCGATTCAACGCGGGAAAAGCGAGTAGGAATTTGCAACAGTAAAATTGTGCATAACCGCATGTAATTTTCCCACCCTCTATTTAACCTAATGTGATTTGCACGTACAAAGCTTAGATTGATGACTGGTACGGGCCTTATAGCTCAACCAACTACAACTAGAATTTTTCATGGATAACTATTTTCTTGATATCTTTTTGTTGCTAAGTGATGCAAACCATTCGGAGATCTGCATGAAAGGCGGAGGAATAGATTGGGAGATGAATATTAGCTTTGTCTGAAGTTAAAAATCGATTCGAAAGGTGAATATTTTATGAAAGATCATGTCATCTTCGTTTTCGAGTGCGAACCTTTACTTTATTATAATCGTCAGCAGTAGACTTAGAGCCGTTCTCATGCACTGTGATAGTAGCAACTGAGATCGATAGCCAACTGCCCGTTCCAATAATGCACGCACACAGAGAAATATGGATCTAAGGCTGAACCAAGCAAAGTACCTGCAAGACCTTTATAGAATCGATTAGACTGAGATGCTCTACACACTATGTTTCTGCGCTCGTAAATTCAACTTCCATATGCATTACTTGACTGAAGCACAATATGCAGTGGTTGACAGGGTAGTTATCAGGACTGTTAATATCCTTCTCGCTTTTCCTACATATCCATTTATGAAGAATGAAGAAGCCTTTATTCTGTTACTTGTTAAAACAACTCCTTCATTCTTGACGAATGCATAGCATCTGTAAATTAAGCTAACTTCACAGCATTTTAAGCCTGTAAACTAGTACGTGGGATCTAGAGAAATTTGTTATCGAGAACAGAAGGAACGATCATAACCTCATCTTCTATCATATAAGAGTTTCGCAGATGGTTATGCCATGTGCATCGGCCCAGATGTTCATGTGTGGTAGTAAGTGGCAATGGATGTGCAATAATGGCGAATGTATCGCACAGTATGATTTGTGCAATGGTATTGCACAATGTACTGATGGATCCGATGAAATTGACTGTGATAAAAGGTTAATGCTTCATGAAATGTGCATTTCTTATTAAGTAATACAACTTTGAAAGGTCATCAAAGATCTTTAGTGTATGTATACAACTATATTTGTGAAGCCTTTATTGTAGGCAATGGCAAAGTAAGTATATTAATGTGCCAAGTGAAGAACAGATGAAGTCAGCGATACGAACTGGAATGGATGGGATTAATCAAACTAGTACCATGAGTACGTCTATTCTTCGATCTGTGCAATTTAATGAATGGCTTATCGCTTTGGCTTTACTATTGGTCGTCATTCTATCAGTAGTGATTGTCATGCAATGTCGACGACAACGAAATAGTCTGATTCGGAGTAATCGAGCATATGGTATAAAGAGAGGTTTAAATTTGGGACAAAACAATGACGACGATGAGGATGACTTATTGATAAGTTCGCTTTATTCGTGAAATATTTGTTCGCTACGAGTATTTCAATGGTAAACTTAAAATTACACTGTTGTTCTAATTCATTTGTTGCTGCTCAGACTTAATTTTTTTCAATTAGGTCTGATATGAGAACAACCTAACATCTTTCTCCACTACTGAATTAATTTGGCTCATTAGGAGACCACATGCAATAAGCAATTACTCCGCACTACTCTGCTCCATCGAGATCTGGAAAGAAGTACTATAGAATCAAAACCCGTTTGCCTTAGCAATAGTAGTTATCTTTCCCATATTTGGCTACCTCGTTGTACAATGACATTTCAATTTTCACACAACTTTCCCTATAACACTTACACTGACAGCCAGAGGCCATGTAGATACAAAATATGTATTGTTCGTTATTTTTAGAGGAAAAGAACCATTTGCGTTACAAGTGTGAGGAATGAAAAATAAACTTTATGATTTTCCAGAAACTGTAAGTTTTTGGAGTACTATCCAGCCAAAACATGAAATTTTTATCACTCGGGTATCGAGTGATTATTCTAAAAAAGCACATCAGAATGTATTTGAAGTATGGTTCACGGCTATTCGAAATTCCGGTTGTGCACTTGCATGGTACTGTTATGCAATCTTCAAAAAGTCTCAATTATTTTCAATCTTTTCATATAGCTCCTATCGCACTGAGTTTATGTTCTAAAACATCGTCTTTTTTTGCTGCACATATTTCATCGCAGCCTCCAAAAAATTCACCTCCAATAAAAATTCGTGGCACTCTTCTGAAAATAACCATTACAATTAAAAGCAAAGCTCAGACGTGATGAACCGGATATTTTGAAGTGACGCTGGAAGTGAATGTTCAAATTCAAAATTTAAATTAGAAGCTACTGAGATAATGCTCCTACTTATTCGTTCTGGGTAAGCAAATGCAGTTGTAGGGAAAGTGGGAGAATTCTTGATAAAAATTCACACACACACGGTATCAAAACTCCACTCTGGATCTTCGAGTTTAAAAGTCTGAAACATTTCTTGTCCTTCAGCTTACTTTTTCCAGTAATTACTCCCTTATTCACTACACTACCTACTGCTGAATTCCACAAGCAAAATTGCAATAATGAGACTATATTTCACTGCCTTATTATAATGGCCCGTGAACTGAAAACAAATTCAGAAAAATAAATCAAATAAATATAACCTTGATCCAGTTATCTGCTCCATATAATCCAAGATTTCTTTTCCATCAGGCCTTTTATTAATGTCGATCCATTCTATTACATCTGCTTCAAGTGGATATGAGGACAACGCTTTACGCGTTCGTTTACAATATATGCACCAACTCTTTGATATTACTACTATCTGTTAAAAAATTTCAATGATTTGAGGACGGTAGCAAAGTTATGGAATTGAATGAGGTGAAAAATTTCTTTCGTCAATTTATAATCGTTACTAATAATCTTGGACAGAAAAAAAAGATACGAAAAACTAACTTTCTTCGATGCAATCAGTTCATCAATAAATCTCTGTACTTCACCCATATCCTGCAGATTAAATTTGAAGAGTTTTGTTTATGGGAATCTTTTTATGTTTACCTTTCCCTAGGCTCTAAATGATTAATTTCCTTTGCTGTATACAGTTCTCTACTAAATGTTTATTGCAGTCTCGAATTTAACTTACCAAATTTGTTAGCGTCAAATTGGGTGTGAAAAACTAGGTGTCTGCTGCCATAATCAACACGACCGACACTACATTACAAGTATTTAAATCTTTCTCATTTCCAGAAACCAAAATAAAAGTGATCTTTCTGGAAATGCAATTTTTACTAGAAAAATATACCTCTGGAATGCGTTTGGAAAACCTCAGACCCATAGCGCGAATCGCTTTTCCGATTTAAAAATAATTTCAAAGATAAAATTACTGAAATGCCATAACAATGAACGAGCAAAAATCGAAAATTGCAAATCCCAACGTCTTCAGCTGCTCAGGCTTATATCTCCTCAACCAACAATATATGACTGAGAAGCTAAGCAATGTGGTAATTTATCTGGCAAAACAAACTGATATGAAATGAAACTTTACTACTGGAGCTGGCACCAATTTGCATTCTCTCGCTGGTTGAAAAAGCTATCAGATTTTAAGTGCTTAGAAAAAGGAAACCGTACAACGAACCTTTCACTGTATTCAAAAAGTGCAAAGGTATTAAATTTTGCCAGTCAAGGTAGCTCGGTTAATAAAAAAAGTTATTGGAAGCACTTGCATTTCCGAATACTTTCTGTTAAAATGGAACAGTGACTTGATTGTTGCGACAACAAAAAGTATGTAATTTACTAATCGGTAAACCCAAAGTGTCTTACTAATTGGTGGCAAATCTCATTAGCTACAACCAAAACTAATGTCGTTTACTGACCAACCGAAACTGTGTGCACCACAATGCACAGAATGTAGTAGTGTCCGTCGCACAATTAAATATTTTATGTAAACAAAGAAAAAAAGTCACCTTTTGGCAAATATCCAGAGGGCGCAGCCACGTATATGAACATCACACCTATGTCTTACATACCAGTCAGTATGTGACAGTACACCTCCCTCGATTACTAAATCGAATCTTCTCACCAACCGGAAATTGAGAAGGGTGAGCAAAGCGAACTGGCAGCACGTCCCCTCTGCCACATTTTAAACTTAATATAACAGGCCGCTAGGTGGGCTTACTTTCTTCATAACCGTTAAATTCTGGTAGTTGGCTATTTGATATTGGCAAAGGTTAAAATTTAATGGGAGTTCGAGGAAGCGAGGCGCAGGTGCGGTTGGTGCTCACAGTAAGGAAAAGTTAAATAGGAAGCTCAGATAAACCCTAGTGCATTGTCTCAGTTAGACGTACCTTTGCAGAATAGTAAGCGTAAGATATCTCAAATGACTCATTGCAAAGGATATGAAAATATTAACCTCACTTACCTTGGCATTCTATAGTCAAATCCAGTTATTGATCTTTTGAAATCCTTTACTGATAACCACAAAAAAGGGGAGTTGTTTCTGATCTATGTGTATTTTTTTTGAATACAGAAGTTGTATGCGAATCAGATTGACTTATCGACTTATAAACTTTACCGGAATTCTTCCTTTTATTCTTCATTTCTCCTACACCAAGGATTTGTTTGACAAACTTAACATCATAAGAGGAGTGCGAAACTGAACTAAGTAAGCAGCAATAATCATGAACTAAAATATTTTAGCCATTTTAACCACTGATTGTGTATATGTTAACTGAACTAATTAATTCCTAAGCTCTTAAATTCTTTATAATTTACAGGAATGAATCAATGATCGTGCAGTGATCAGTTTCTGCGGAACGCATTTCGGTGGGAGTTCAAGATGATTTTGAAAGATGACACTCCAAAGATAGCTGACCAGTGCAGTTCTATTCCTTCGTATGTTAATTGTATTTGTTCATTTGCCTTGACCTTTTAACCAGTCTTTGTAACACTGCGATTTGATTTGGTAACAAGCAGTGCTAATGTGGCATAAAGTAAGCAAGATTTATCTCTTTCATTCTCACTAGATCCTCATCCAGTTATCTGCACGTGCATTAATTTCTCATCCCTCGTTCTCATCCTTTCTTATTCTACTGTCTCGGAGTGCGAATAATGAAAAACATCCATTGACACTTGATAAAACATGAAATGTTATTCTGTAGAAATATATTTTCAGGAGTAGTTCGGATGGGGAGGGAGAAGCATTGAATTTCACAGCGGATTCTTCGGATCGTGTATACTGGCCACCAAGAGAGAGTTCTGCGTCCGTTGCACCTTGGTGCCGACGAAAATATGCACTTTCTTTGCGAGGGTGGGCACGGGTTTACACTCTTGCTTCATTTCTTTTATTTTTGTTGGAATTACTTTTTGGAAAAGGTTAGGCAAAATATGGAAACGAAATCACTGTTTTGGAAAGAAGACAAAAAATAAAACAATATGTATGTAGAGGTAGGAATGCGGCACTGATGAATTTAAGTTTAACTGGAAATAAATTGTGACCTGCGCAATTTGTGCTTCGTAATAGCTTTTGGGTTGTCATTAAAATAAATTTATAAATGAAGTGAAGTGAAGATCTAGAGGCATGAAGACGGTATAAAAATTGTAGATTACACGAAGAATTACTAGATCTATATGCATGGTTGAAGCCATCCCCACTGGAGAAAGCATTGCGACTTCGTGTGTTCGAACGAGTTCGTGAAGTTCTGCAACGAATTTGGCCAACAGCAAAGATTGATGTATTTGGCAGCTTGTATACAAGCTTGTTTTTACCTACCTCAGACATCGATGTGGTTGTCGAAAGTGATTTAGTGAGTGAGGAACCACCTCTCTGGAAAACGGCAGTAGCATTAAAGTTTGTCTTCCGATTACTAAGGCTCTACAGTGGTTTGAATACGACTTTTGTGTTTTCCTAAAAACTGTAAATAATTATACTCAAATAATTCAGTGGATTGCACTGCTCACCGCTCAATCAGTGTTGAAACTCTTTAATATTCAAATTTTATTTATATTTAGTTCAAAAGTGCTATTTCCATGAGTAAATGATTGAGTTGGATGCCCCTAATTATTTATCTTAAGCTTAATTTATCAGAGAATCTGGAATTACGGAGTCAATCAATGTGCTTGATAAAGCATTTGTACCAATCGTGAAGATGGTTGACAAGGATACCAAAATATACCTGGATATATCATTTAACACAGTTCAAGGTGTGCGTTCGGCGAAATTTATTGAGGATATGAAAATGCGGTATCCCGTTCTCGAACCACTAGTGTTAGTTCTCAAACAATTCTTGATGCAGCGGCAATTAAATCAAGTATGACTTTTTTGCTGTTCAAAATTGCTTATTGATCATTTGTTCCCACATAATTTTTTATATCTAACAATTTTTTAACGATGTATTGTTTTCTGTTGACACATTAAGAATGGAGAAGTTTTTGATTGTCAGATCCCTGTAAACAGTCGTGTATTTGGAGCATGACGACTGTTCACTGTCCATCCAACAATATATGCATGATGGCGTCTAATGTTGATTTTTACTTTTATTTTTATTTAATTTGGATGAATTTCAGTTGGCTATGTTTGCTTGTTTTGTTTAGATTGAAACATTTCAGGTATTTACGGGTGGTTTATCATCTTACGGGCTTATTTTAATGCTAATTAGTTTCTTGCAGGTATTTTTTAAAGCCAGATTTCTTGGACAATATTGCAAGCATTTGTTTTATCTTAATTTCCAGATTTCCGGTTATTTCTTTTAAATCCAGCCAGTTTAATTAGATTTTGTAAGCATTCCTACTCAATGTTTGCAATAATAATTTGATAATTGCAGCTTCATCCGTCATACGATTATTCATATAAAGAAATTACGGAGGTAAATATGGGCGTATTGTTGCTTAATTTCTTGCAACTGTATGGGCAGGAATTCAATTACATGAAAACGGCTTTACGTATTCATAGCGGCGGAGCGTATGTTTGCAAGGACGAAATCTTAGTACAAATGAATAGGCCATCGAATTCGATGCTGTGTATTGAAGATCCGTTACAACCTGGTAATAAATTTTTTTTTCAAAAATTTATCACATACAGTTGGCGAGGAATATTATTAAATATTCTAAGAGGATGATTGTATAATGAAAACCCCGACTGGCCTCATATTATATTTACTTTTTATTATGATTTGTATTCTACACTATGTTTGATCAAAAAACTTTTGCAGTTAGAAGTTACATTATTTTCATAACCAAGTTTAAAATTTTTAATTTTTATGATCAGTATAAATCAACACTTGAAGAGTTTTTAAGGAAACGACATAGGACGTTGCTCACATAATATTCAGTTAGTGCGGCAGGCTTTTGATCATGCCTTTTCCACGTTGTGCGCTGTATTCGTTCGGTCACGTGAATACTCAGCAGTATGGCGTAATCGTTACCACGGCTCGCTTCTATCTCTTATTCTGCATATTTCGCCGCGAATGATTCGCTATAGAAATTGGTTGAAAGGACGTGTTCTATCAGACGGTGCTTCGTCTCCTTCACTTTCCAAGGCTTCCACACCAGAAACTTTTGCTCCATCGCTTCTGAATACTTCCTTGATTTCCCACTTATCCTCGCCGAACGTTTAAAAATCTTCG
This sequence comes from Litomosoides brasiliensis, assembly GCA_013365375.1. Lineage (NCBI taxonomy): Eukaryota > Metazoa > Nematoda > Chromadorea > Rhabditida > Onchocercidae > Litomosoides > Litomosoides brasiliensis. The sequence goes on along the minus strand of JABVXW010000049.1, from coordinate 150,028 downwards.
CCAACCCACGACTGAGTGAAAGTACACCATATCTTCGGCTGCCGTTGTCATCACGCGGTAACCACTGGAAATTTCATACTCTGTTACCTTTTAAAACTGCGATGAGTTCCAGTTTCTTTTTGCCCTTTGCCGAGTAATAAATGTAATGGGGTATGTTTATGAAGCGTTTTTCCATTTTTGAGCAAACTCTCTCGCTTTCTAAGCGAGGATCTGAAACTTTTCAAAAAGCCAAGGAAAGACGTATTAAACGAACATAAATTAATTCGTAATATGTCACCAACAAAGTTATGCTGGTATTATACGGTTGTGTTTATAAATTTAGTTGCGGTATATTTTAATTTTAGATCTCTCATTCCTTGAAGCCTTTTACTAATAATATAGTGTTAAGGAGATAAATTCCAAGAGTGATCAGTTTTTACAACAGTCCTTTTCTTCGATATTTAGACCCTCTCTCTATCTGACTAGCAAATATATTTTCCTCACGAATCGGAAAATTATCTCACTTTTGGATATATGAGGATTTAAGGTTCAATAGCCATAATTTTGTAGCTGAGTTGCTGATTATTTATTTTACCTTCGTTCACAACAAGCTCTTTGTTAAACAAAGCTTTTTTACTTAATTCTTTTTGTTTTACACACACTAATGCTCAGATGACGTTCTTATGCTATTTCATCACACACCTCGGTGTGATAATTAACGTTATTATTTCTTTGTTAAATGTAAAACCAGGCTTTCACAGTAATATTTGTTGTCTTTGTATTTTTTATTTTCATGGCATCATTAGAATTTTTATGATTTCGTTGTAAATGAGATTTACTGAATTCTTTCTGTGTATAACTTTTAGCACATTTAAAAAGGACGGGTAACACCGTTTTGAGCAGAACTGCGCAATGTACAGCTTAGGTGATGATTGACATATTCAGATCAATATTTTAATCCGTTATTGCTTTTTCAATTTATTTGGTGTATTGTTTTCAGCAATGATTGTTTGATTATTTTGTTCTGTATCTTTATGTCCATTAAAAGCTTTAGAAGACCAAAAATTTGAGCAAAAATCCACTGTGGTAGAGAGCAGTTGGCTGATACTTGCGGTCTTAGTTTTTACATTTAACATATTAAGTAGTCTTTCATCATATATTTTTTCTTGTAATTTTGAACAGTTCATGACGAAACCATTCTGAACTGTTGTGGCGAATAGGGCAGTATTGCTGGTGAAGGGCATTTTATCGCTAAAGTTTATTATAAAATTAGTTTTATAGGTCGAGTGGGTTACATACTGTCTAGATTGCCTTTGTTTAATATATGTCCCACATTATGGTATCGACGACCATGCTTCTCGAAGTGTTTTTTTTTGTTGGGTTTTCTTTCCGCTTTTTTTATTCATTTACTTTTTTCAAGGATTTTTAAAGAATGGAACCGTCGAATTCCGAGTTAAGCATGCCTATCGAATCTTCATCGACGCTGGCTTCCCACCCTTCGAATTCTTCTCAAACTGAAATCAGAGTTGAGGTTCGTCAGATTGTTTAATTTCGATTGGTGTCAGTTGATTATAGTTTTTCTACAAACAGCTTGCATCGTCTTAACTACAATTCCGCAGTGAATTATTTTAGTGCGCTTGAGCTATGGGTATTCTTTTTAGGGGAACTTTCAACAACCGCCTAATATGCTTATGAAAAAATGAATAAATTGAAATTAAATGATTGGTTTTCTTCAGCATGTGAAACACAGTTGGACAGTGAAGAATTTTTCGCACTGTTATCAAGAATATTTGGAGAACTTTGTTCACCTACATCGCGGTGAAGATACACTTACCTGGTCCATCAAAATTTACCCAAAAGGCAATGGTGAAAACAACAAAGATTTCGTTTTTTTGTGTCTTAACAGAGTGGTCAGTAATACAAACGCACCATGCAAAAATGGAAAAATTGGCTTCAAATCGCGGTAAATAAATTTAGTAATTTTTATGTTACAGATAAAGTAAACCGAAGCTTACTGGTTCAGTGAAATAAGGTTATAGGTTCAGAATTGTTAAAAGCATCCTTTTTTCGTCGAATTCTTCTGTACCTTTATCCTGATCTGAAAAACCTAACAAGGAAATATTCGCTACAGAGCACTTATCAGTTATTCCATCTAATATTGAGCTTTTGTGAAATTTCAACCTTTTCAGCTTCATTTTACGAACCAGCGAAATGAAAGAGATCGAAATGCGTATCCATCCGAATCCATCACATTCTGATTACGTTTCATATATAAAACGAGATGTTCTGTTTCCGCAAATACTGCCAAATGATTCAATTATCGTGAATGTTGAGATAGATGTAGCTGTAGAAACTGTTACAACAACGCTAGAGGAGATGTTAACCGTGAGCCTGTTGAATCTTGCTGGGAATTTTTTAATGCCATATTGCAATGTACGATTCTGTTTTGTTCATGTTCTTTCTCCATTTTCCTATTTCTTGTTTACGGAATGGTTTGTTGGAGAAGGAGAAGGGTGGAAGCATTTAACCATTTAATTTGCTAGTTAATTTTATTAATTTCAATTTACTGAAGTCTTTTCAGAGCAATAGCGAGCAACAACTCACCGAAGATTATTTGAAAATGTTGAAAGATGATGTGTTGACTGATTTTGCAATAAAAGTGGGCGAGCGAGAAATTAGAGTTCATCGAGCTATTCTTGCTGCTAGATCTCCAGTTTTTGCAGCAATGCTAAGGCATGAAGACACCAATGAAGCTAAAACGGTTTTAATTTGTATACTTTAACTATTGTAAACCTCAGACAAATTTTTCTTATAAAAACAGTTCAAGTATAGCATATTCATGCAACAAAATTTTGGCTTACAAAATTCACTGTTTATGTGTGCAGAATTTCTTCCACTTTTTTATCTCGGAAGGGTGTCTTGTTGTAGGGTGTAATGGTAATCGAAGATCTGGAATATGATACAGTTACGGAAATGCTCAATTTCATTTACTGTGGACGTTGTTTAAAAGATGTTAATGAATTTGCATTTGCTTCCGATTTATTAATTGCTGCAGACAAGTACAGGCTTGAAGAATTGAAAAGTCACTGTGAAAAAGCCTTGATCCAGGTGAATGATTTGTGGATGTTTTATCCGGATCCTTTGTCATCATCCCTTAATTTACACAGATTTTGCAGTTATAATTTGCTCATTTTGTGAATAGAATCTAGGTAGCCCACACTAATCCTCATGAAAATTGATTGGATAATTCCTTGCAAGAGAGAAATTAATAATCTACGGTTAAAAAAGTATGTTTGGATTTTCATTTTTTTTTCAGGCTTTGACATTTGAAAATGTTTGTGAATTGCTCATCATTTCGGATATCTACAGTGCACCACGTCTTAGACATCGTGCTGTGGAATTTATCATCCAGCATCCACGAAATATTACATCTACACCGGGTTGGGATAATGTAGTCAAACAACATCATGATCTTGTCACAGATATCGTTCGTCACTTCGACAAATCATCCGATCGAGGTAACTCGTAATTTCCGGTGAATTGGTACTACTGTACGTGTGCCAGCTACATAAATTAATACGTGACTTTGCTTTGAACTTTAAAGTTTGAACATGTGTTTTTTCCAATTATTTTGTGATATCATCTTCGAAGTCTGGTCAGAAGATGAAAGCGGTTGCCACCATATTCGTCCATTGTAAAAAAGTAATTGGTCTCACAGAATTCAAAATTTCATTCGTGCAGAAGACATGAAAATGAAAAGACTGGACATTATTATTTGATTCTCTTCCAATCGGGAAAATATTTATTTTTGATCAATGAGCACTCCTTCCTAAGAATTTCCTGAGAATTATTTTTTCTTGAATGAAAACTTATAAATGATTAAGTTCCGGTACTTTTTTTAAAGATAATGGCTGCCCTTAACGAGTGTTTTTAAGCTGAATTGTAGAAAGGCATGAAGTTTTTAGCTGTGATGATTCTTTGTTTTTTCAAGCATTTAGTTCTGATGTTTAATTCTGATGTTTCATTTCATTTTCCTTAATTCTATTCTTCCATTCTGATTACCCTGTCTTTTGAATCTCAAATTATATCAGTCATTCACTTGCAAAAATTTGCTAATTAAAATATTTTATGCTCACCAGCCAGATATGACTGTATTGTTGACGATATGAGTCTCGAGGTTATGAGTCTTCTTGGAAAAGGGATGAATTTGTAGGAATACTTTGATGCAACTTTTCGTTCTGTTTTACAGCAAGAATTTTGAACAAAAAATTTGGTGAGCTTAGGGATTTGAAGTAAATTTGAAAAGAAGCTCACTGCCGTATTTTCATATTCTTTCAGCACGGTCATGGTTGAAAAGAAGGTCACTTCCGCATTTTCATATTCTTTCATCACGGTCATGGCATATCTGATATTTGTGCCGTTCCAAACTTCCGTTTTCAGATGCTTCTCTTGAATTAGATTTATTTCGAAAGATTTGAGGTTATTCGAGACTTTAATTAATGTATTTTAAACCGGTTCCTTGTTTCTTTCTTAATTTCTTATCTCATCACGCGTTTAATCCCAAGCTAAGCTCCAGCTAAAATCGAGAATCCTATACTTAGGAATCCCTATAAAAGTCGTGACCTGATATTAAAACATCAAGTCAAAAGGAATAATGGAGCCCGCTTCTAGACTGTCTTTCATGACGAAGAAACGAACATAATCATGCTAAAAATCTAAAACGATAAAATCAAATTATTTTCCTCACAGAACTAGCAATTCTATCCCTCCATTTCTCGAAGTTGTTGTCCACCTTTTCCGATCACTTGTGCTGTCAACATCTGTCCTCTACTTTTACTGTATAGATTGGTTGTGTTTGCAATATTGAAGAGAATGTAAGTTTTCAAGAATGATACCAACTCATTTCTTCCCGAGTCACTGCTAATAGTTAAATGCAAATTTCTTTATACGTAATGATCGTTGTTCTTTCTCCATACGCTACTGCTGCATTGGGAATTCCTGAGAAGTTTTATAAAATGAAGAAACCTGAAATTACATCCACATTCATCTTTTTTAGAGTTTCAAACTGTCATTTACGAACTGTCTGCATGATAAAGGACAAGATTCCTCTTTCATTAATCCTGTTTATACGTGGTGTGGAACCGCACCCGATGAAAACGTCAATTAAATAAACACTTTGTATACAAGTGTCTCAAATTAATACATTCCTCTGACATGGTACTTCTGAATGAATTTATCTGAACTATGCTTTTCGAATAATCGTGGTATGTGAACCTTATGAAATGTATGTAAGCTTATGTAATTTTGGAAAATTAGCGTAATTGTCATCCTCTAAGTTGGGATTCATAACAGCTGTTGGTTCAATCCATTTATCCGCAACTTACATATTGTCATGAACAATCATGTGAAATTTCATCACCGATTTAACATGCAAGCGTGCTCATAAGAACTAGGAGCATACAACGGAAACTGAGAAACCAGCCCCGAAAAGACTTTTTAATAATGCAAAAAATGTAGGAATTTGATAGAAATAGCAACCTACAATTTTGAAATCCTTCGGAAAAGCAATGTTAGGGAAATCCTATAATTCAATTACAACACCCTGCCTACTGTATAAATTTCATGAATTACCAGACTTTTCGAGTTTATGGCAGATATTATGCTGCCCATATTATCCACTAGCAATAAATTAAAGATTTTTAAATCAGTCCAGTCAACAAAAAGCATGCTGGGTGATATAACCCGTCGGCATCTATTTATAAAACACTAACACTTTATTATCACGAGGATTTTATGAACTTGAAAAATGCTATTCGTGTTCAGATTCCGTATCTTCCGTATAGTCAGATGAATCCTCCAGCTGTTCTTCATCTGAATCATCGTATTTAATTATAGGCACTTCCTTCGCCTCATGTACATCTAACTGAAAATTAAAAATTTTGGTAGACGTCGTTTCCAATTCAAGATTCGAAAGTAAAAAGAATGACTAAAACAATTCAAAACCATCATCCACCCAGTAATTTCCTCGAACCTTCCTCCCTAGTCCGTCCTGTAATTTTTTCGATGATCCGTTAATTCAACATATCATTTCGAACATATGTAATGAACTCATGTTATGTTATTATTGACAACAATCCTTATATTAAAGTTACAATACTCGTATTCTGGTTCTTTGAAACAATGACAGGTAAGAGTTTCCATTAGTAATTACTGAGAATGACACAGGAAACTTCACACAGAGTATGAAGGTATTTAGCCAGAAAATATTTCACGCTCAACTGTTCCACTTTTAATTTCCCATATCATATTGTGAAGAATTAAATTTTCTGTGATACTCAATGATTCTTGACAAAAGTAGTCGCACAAAAAAAAACGAAAATTTAACCTTCAGATCGAGTAAATAATCACAATCCATATATGAATCTGACTTAACTAATAAGTTATAGTAATATATGCCTTTATGCTGCGGTGCTGCGAACTTCATTTCCACCTGAAACTAATGATATAATGAGTACAACTAATTTTCATACCATTCTTAATACATCCATATATGAAAAAAGTAGATAAAGAGATATACTATTACATTTCCAATCTGAGAACATTATCGACTAGCTAAAAAGTAGTATTTTCCTTTTATATAACAAAATATTTAAAACAAAACCGTTTGTTCATTAACAAGTGTTGTGCAATGCACTGCTGGTACGACCAGTTTCCGAAGTTTCTTATCAACAAGTAATAACCACCACCATTCGAATTTTTCGCCCGAAAAGTAAGGACAATGCACCGGATGGGTCTTTTTACTCCTACTTCCCAAAATGGATTCTTTTTTCACCATATTCTCATTCGTCCAATCTTCATTATCTGATTCCTCTTCCTCCGTCCCTTCGGAACCACTACCGTTCTCTTTGTCGTTTTCGCTGAAGAAAATGCGTAAATGAAGTATGGCCATATCCAGTTAAAAATACTTCAAAAATCATTTTTTTCCAAATCACATTAAGAAAGGTAAAATGATTACAAAACATTCTAGGAATCTACTATCCACACAATTAATTATCTGACAAATAAGAAATGTTGTATATACTTTGTATATACTATCTAAAAGAGACCATTACTTTATATATATGAGACATCCTGATATATTGATTTACTACACATTAGCAAAGCTTGATTGATTATTTTCGACTCATGATGAAATGTAGCTATTGATATGATTTCGAAACCAACTCTTTAACATAGCCTTTTTCGGAACCACTCGGCTCCCCGTTTTCACTGTCTCCGATTGTTTCCATATCATCATTGTTCTCTTTTCTATCCTTCTTTTGCTCTTCCGATTTACTTTTATTGTCTTCGTCTGGCTTAATGTTAGCTGCAACTCTCTTTACCGATTTAGATTTCTGTCCTTGTCTATTCTTGGCCGGTTTTGTTCTATTTTGCTTCTTTTTCGGTTTCTCCCATATTTTCCTCTTTGGCACATTGTTGTCCTTTTCTTCATTTATTTCCTCTTCATCATCCACAATCTCCACTGGTTCTGCGTCCTTTAAAGGAGCAAGATAATAAAGTAATTTAATACACAAAGCTCTTCTAATCCTAGACTGGTAATTCAAAGAAAAAATCTTCAACCCAAAAAAGACCATATCAAATGAGTTAACAATACCTTCTCACTGCTCTCACGCATTTGTTCTTCACGTTTATTTGAATCTAACAACGGACTTCTTGTTAAAACAATTTTCAGAGTGACAACCGAACCAACTGTTACTTTTTGAGCATCGTCTTCACCTTGTACTGGAAAGATTAAAATAAAAGCATGCATCAAAATAATGAAAAGTAAAACTGGGTGAAAATGAATCTGCATACCTTCAAAACGAGGCTCAATATTTAGTTTGGGCATTGACTGCAGTACAAAGACCACATCATTGTATTCGGCATCACTTAATGATTGCAACACTTGACGACGTTTGATTTCATTTAGATTTGCGAGGTCTGCACAGGTGATTATACGATTCTATAAGATATCACATTTAGACTAAACGTGACTTTATATCACCATATCACTTAACTGAAATGAATATCGAATCAAGATATAAATAATTTTCAATCCCAAAAAAAAGATCGAAACTTCTTAAAAGCCAAAAAAATAATAACAAAGTAGTGAAATTCTTTACATGCTACAAAACAATATGTTTTTTACAAGAGAAAGCAGGGAAAACAATGTGAATACTGAAACTGTTTTAATATAAAACATGCTTACACGACGAAAATAGTGTAAATTTTGTTCTGTGATATGCGGTAACTGTAATAAAGGGCTATTTTTTGGCCACAGCGCTTGAACAATCATTGGTAATAATTTTGCCAAGTTTTCGATCGTATCCAACGACGGACAACGTGCTGGATTACCGTAGAAGCATAAATGTTGAGCGAGAGCTAACATCTCGTTGGTGAGCATAACACATTTTGAAATCACATAAGCACTATCTAAAATTAATGCATAATAGAGCGAGAGTGTCACTAGCAACGTCCTGAAAGTTTTACTCTATCTACCCCAGAATGGACATACGATGACTACGATATGACTCGACATACGATTTGATAACGCTAATGACTTAATGTATGAAAAATATTGCTAACTGAGAAACGACATGAGTAGAAAACTGAATTCGATAAATAAAATTCGTCAATACTTTGGTACATAAGTCAAAATATTTTAAAGAATATAAGATATTACCATTTCTCAAGTTTGAGGAATCAAGTACGAAACGGGACAAATGAGCATGGATGAATAAGCGCGCCTTTACAGAATATGGCAAGCAAAAAGGTCGCTCCTTCTTATTTTCACTTAAATTTTTGAACAGTTTCATAAGTGGTGGCAACTCAATATCGTCACTTTCACGTTCCACAATTTCTTTATTGTACTGCCTCCAGAATTCAAATGAGCCACCAAGCACCATCAAAATTCATAAAAAGATATGATCATCATACATAATTAAATAACAATTCCTAGAAAATCAGCAGACATGAAAACAAAACATACAACTGAAGAAATTTACAGAGCATATTCACCTATAATTGCTGCTCTGAAACCCTTTGTTATAAAATTACATGCGCAATATGATACAGTAAAAAGGAAAATAAAAATCTTTAATACCTACGATTTATTTCCATTTTCGGTGTTTTATGGAAAAAATAGTAATACATTTCGGTTGTATCCAGTAATACTTGATCAATACTATACTTGATGGAATTATACCACCAAAACCCCTAAAAAACAATGAAACAATGAAAATCCAGAATACTTCACTATAGCGTTAAAGAAGACACACATTAAAGTAGGAGAGTGAAGTAACAAACACATACAACAGCTGAAGGAAGCAAAACCATGAGGATGAAGCCATAAAATGCAAGAACCCAGACACCGTATTCTTTACTAACTATCCATTTCGGCAGCGCAATTCCGAATGTAGTCGCTGAACTCATTTTAATTATTCAATAATTATTCGGTAGATAATAAAAAATAGCTTAGAAAATGATATATGTGCATCAACATATTATAGAAAATTCAAATTATAATACGTCATAATTTCTATATGGATCCAAAACAGACGCGTGTAAACGTCAACTAAAAAACTGACCAGTTGGCCCATCTGGATTACCGTATTTCTCCCAATTTTCTCTGCTTTCGTCATCAGTTAATGCTTGATATGCTTTTGCAATGCGATCAAACTGCACCGGGTCACCTCCTTTATCAGGATGCATTGTCTTACTTAATTCGCGGTATTTCTTTTTAACAACTGAGCTAGCGGCTCCCTTTTAAAAAAATTTTTTTAAATACTCTAATCTTTAAAGCAATAAATGGCTGTTATCACCTTATAAATCTTAAATGTGGAAGATCAAGAATTTGGATAGCAAGGTATAATAAAATCACCTGATCGATACCAAGTATAGCATATGGGTCATACTCGGTATGATCAACTTCAATTTGCGTTACTTTACGCACAACGATGAAAAATAAGATCCACGCTAAAGCTAAAGCTAAAAAAGTTAGAAATTTTTTGGTTCTTCGCCATGGCCGTTGTGCTTCTGCTTTTATACGTTTTCCAGTACATCCTTCACAGCAGCAGTGTTCTTCCCGTTCAGTTTTTTCTGAAAATCAGTTCAGTATTATCAGTAGCTAAAACGACGCTGTAACTGTACAATTACCAAAATATCAGCATTTACTAAACTACATTCTTATTTGCGCAAGAAAAATCTTTTCATAAAATCAAATATATATATATATATATATATATATATATATATATATATATATATATATATATATTACTTTTCTAGGAACAGTACGGAGCAGCAAGCTCTTCAGAGAAATCACAACCGAAAATGCAGTATAATGCGCTAACCACTTCATATTCAAACTGTTCACGACCATCGTCACACGATCACAAATCACGTTAAATAGGCCAAAGTTTCATAATAAAAGACTAACCTAATTTACTTGAAGGCCAGAAAAAAAATGTTGCTGGTATGAGGACCAAAGCATAAAATGACACTAGCACATAGTAGAATGTATTACCCACTTCATCGTATTCAAATTGTGCACGGCCCATCATCACAATTCTGCAAATGAACACTAGTTAAATTGATGATATAGATTCCGTTTTCCTCTCATGCAAGAAAGCTTTTTCCACAATAAAAGGCAGAAGTTTCATGTGAAAATGTTGAGTGCTTTGTAATCTGATTTCCAATCATAATTCCTCATCCTCTGTTGGAAAATGAAGGTAAGAATTGCTTGCAACCTTCAATTACTTGGTTTGCACTAATATTTCTCCGCTTACTTTGAATCGGATGAGCGATGCTATTAGGCAGTTCAAAAAAGAAAAAGGAACTCGCCGATAATCAACTGGTGCACGCGGATATATGAAAGACAGACATTATGCCACTAATTTAATCTCTTTATCATCTCTCGAAGCTGCGCTTTCAGAAGTAGAACGTACTTCTTTCTTAAAATGGAACGTACTTTCTTTATCGTTATCAGAAGTACCTCACGTATGAACTTGAGGACTCTTCCCTTACCTGGCACTATCATATCGACGTGAACCACACCGCCCCGTTGATATGTCATAGTTCAAGAGTTGCCTTCACTGACTGTGTCGTTATGAAAATCGCTTGTCCACTGAATTGATTTGTTTTCTTCTGAGATAAAAGTCTAAAATGTTTTTTGAATTTTAATTTTGAAATCTGATTTTATCAAGATGATGTAATCTTATTCTACTTCAAGTTCGTTTATTTTGCTGTCGCAGTTCTACAGCAACTTTCATTTCTTATCAAATGGTAAGAGAAATGTTGGCTTTACATGGATGGTGTGGTAAAGATTATGACTGCTGAATTTCATTTTCTCGTTTTAGACGTCATGTTTAGAAAGTGTCCCAACGCAGGTTTAGAAAAGAGAGTATTAATTTGAATATATTTGATGTTTGTTGTAAATAATAATGCGTATGTGGACCCGAAATATCGATGCGCAATGCTAAGGACCGGTTCAGACGTATTCCCTCATATTTTTCGGCAGGAACAGATCCGTCGTATTTGTGGGCGTCATTCCAACCTTTGCCCTCCAAAAAGAATCACTGATGTACGCTCTCTCTTTCCTCTATCGCCATTTGAAATCTTGATCGCGCCAAACGCACTCCTACAACACCACAGAAGTCTGCTCATCAAATGCATCGATCGATTTATTGATTATGAGAGGAGAGTCAAGAAGAGAAAGTATTTGAGAAAGAGAGAAGAAGAGAGAAAAAGAGTCACGACTCCGATATGTACGCTCCGTCGAATTATGTCGACTACACATACTCAGCTACGTAGTTCTGCAGGTTGGTTGTTTGGTTGCATTGCGGGAGCGTGTATTGATGATTTTGGGAGGCCGGAAACTCTCCAGAGTCTGTCCCTTAAATCTTTGCTACGCAGCGGTGTTTTTTCCATCCGGAAAGTTATCAAATGACCGGAAATCGTTAATATGTATTTTCTGCCTATTATTTCCAAAGTTAACCGATCAGCTGATCATTTCAATTCTCTTCACTTCTAACAGTTCAGCACATAACACATCATAATAATAGTACGCGTCCTTAGGGACTCAAAAAATCGATTGATCTAATTTTTGATCATTACCTTCAATTCCTAACGGCAATGATTCTTATAGGGTAAAGGAATATGTTGTGTTTTCACCTTCAGGAACGGTTTATAGGAGAAATGATAGTTCGACTTTATTTATTTACATACCGTGTTTTTTTTGTCGAGATAATTTATTTTGACATCTTATTGTTAGACAATGCATGCTTCTAAGGGAGGACATCCTTTGCTTTCCTCGACAAATGTGTATCGAGGTATTTTCTTTCGTAGATATTCAGATTTATTACAGAATCTGACAATATCCTACAAATTTTAGAAATCATGGTTTTCTTGGCTGATACAGTGAAAATTGTGGTTGGTCTCTGCTATATTTTTGTGTAAATATTTAGCGTAATTATTGCCATCTTACGTGCCTCCCACTTAGTAGAGCCCCTTACGCAATCGCCATATAATCGTCAAGCGCTAACGGTTTTCCGTTTCATGATTGACATAGTAGAGGGGAGAAGGCCTTAGATACACAGAGATATTTCTACCATAAATGTTATCACGGAAGGGGAGCCTAACGACAAACTGTTATGCATTCCGTTTTTAACAAGTATTTGTACTTAGTATATTTTTGAAAAAGAAATATTGATTGAAAATGGGAAATTCGGCAAAATTCTAAAGTGGCACCACAAGTGCAATAATCCGAACTTGCAAATGCACAAAAAATCAATTTAATTTAAAGAGTATTCACAGTATGGATTCGAACTGTACGGCGTCATGTCGTTATTCAATTATCATATTGCTAAAACATCCTGATAAAATTTGATATATGGTCAAAAACTTGCTGCTTTATACCCAAGTGACGTTAAATTATTTTATTTACGACAAAAATAACTTGATCATCTCAATATCTTCCAAATGAATAACGTGCATCTTTAAACCTCTTGAAATTTCTACATTTAATTAGTTTCGTGCATAATCATCATTTAGTACTTTTAATCTTAAATTGTTTGGAAAAATTTTTGTCGTTGAATTTTGCAACAGCAATATAAGTGGTCAGGCTGATAAAATTTTAAACTCTTCAGCAAATATGATTTTATTTTTTGATTGCGGTTTATTTCAAGTCTTGTCGCTGTATGTCTGTCGGTGTTATTTCATTGTGAACGTTTAGGAAAATTTTATGAGATGGGAAGTTTTCATATTGCGGTGGGCCGGTTTCAACGTGACAGTTATTTTTGGGTATTCAACGGGTGGCGCTCCACTGTAGTTTCTTATTTTTTTTGCTGGTTCCGGGAAGGTTTTAGTCTTATATGGTTGTCCTGTAATTAGCTTATGTAGAGTCTGGACATTTGATGCATTTTATACGAGAGTAGCGGAGAAATTATTATCTTTTTATGAGACGAGCCACTTTTTTCGTCGGTGGTAAAATCATTGCTAAAAGAATAATTTTTCATCAGGCGGGCCATAACACTGTGTTACGGCTCTTCATTTCCAGTGTTATTCTTTTGATTAACCATGTATTTTAACACTCTATTCCGTATTCCGCACTTGGTCAAAGTTTTCAATGCTTAAAAATTTACATATAAAAATATTGGTCTGAGAAGAATTTGGTCAGCAAATGAGACATTCAATATGTTACATAACATTCTGATGTTTTAAATTTAAAAAGGCAAACTCGGATTTTTGTGAATTCTATGACAATGTAAACTTGTTTTCTCAATTATATCATTATTTTTGGTAGATTATCCAACATCGGCGGATATTTTCGTATGGGGTAGGGATAAATAAATTTCGCAAAATTGAATATTTTATTCGTCGAGTGAATCCCGCGTCTTGCAGATTGGTTTTGAAGTATTTATATAAAATTATGAGTGATGTTTATGGCCTTTGGTCATCACAATGTCGAAACATAAATCCCAGAACACATTTGCGAAAATGAAAAAATTGTCGTTTTCATAATCTGATTTGATTTTATAGTACTTGGTTGTAGATTATGAAGTTCAGTCTGTAGTTTATAGAAATTTGAATCGGTTAAATCTAACCCACCCACTGATTAAAAATGATCAGAATGTCCCAACTGAATCTGCCGACTCATCAGCACTCGTCTGAATACAGAATAATAATTTGAAAAGCATCTAAATGTAGAGTCGGGATTTGGTTTAATGACTTTGCAAAATCATCACATTGCTTGTATCTTGATGAAGAAATATATCCAAAGTATCTTCGTCCCATCACTTTGTTTTTTCGGCCAATTGTTGATGCTGATCGGCAACTATTGTTCCCAAATAAAATTTTCAAAACAGAAGCGGGAAAGCAAACTAACCTTAAATCCCATAAAAGTACGAACAGAGTGAGTTGGCTTCTAGCAAATAAAATAAATCTGACGGAGAATATGCACATTTACATGTATGCACAGTTTTTTAGCTTTCAAAAATAAGTAAAACGTTTGTTGGAATTAATTGGACTTAAAGCTAGTTTGCACCTGATGCATTCCTTTTCCATTTCGATATTATTCACTGTATTGTAAATCATCCACAAAATTGTCTTGCATTCTTCATTCTCGCTTTTTTCCAATCTTCAGCAAAATTTTGTTCATAGCAGTTTTTTAATTCAAAAGGAAAATTTATCTCAAAAATGGAACGAAATTTTACGTTACGAGTCAAAGAAATTGACAGCAACAACCTGCAGATTGCTAATTTAAAATATTTCTGATTAAGATGCAGAATCATTTATAATCATTTATTTACCTAAACATTGTTAATGCTAAATTTAGAGGGAGTTAAGACGCAGAAGATTTAAAAACAGAACAATCGAGGTGATGGACGGGGCGTTTCTTTACTTGTATCTCGAAGCATAACTGGAATTTAGTAAGGTACACTTGTGATTCAGGTAGTCTTAATGTCTTGGATAATTCGTTTACAACGATTACCGTTATCTGCGAATGCAGCAGACATTCGAACTTTCTTCGCCGGACTGCGGATACCGGATGGTGCCGTACATATTGTTGGTGGGCCAGATGGTGATGCTTTCATTGGTTTTGCTACTGATGAAGATGCCCGTCAGGCAATGCGTTTCGATAATCGGCGCATACACGACCAGCGTGTACGTTTGCTGTTGTCATCACGCGTTGAGATGGACGCCGTCATTGCAAAAGCTCGTGCCGGGGATCTGAATGTCGTTGGGATGGCATCGGTTGCATCCGTTGCAACCCCATCGCTTAGACGTGATGGTTCTCCGGCAACACATCCAGGCGGCGTCCAAGTACCACCCGCTTCTACAGCGGATAGTTTTAGAAATCAGCGTATCGCTCAGTCACAGCCGGCTGCTACAGACGTCTATGCAGCAAGAAATGGTGGACACGGACAACAAGATTGTGCAAGAGGTATATTGCTGAAGATTTTAAGAATTTTAAACATTTGGCATGTGACATTTTAAATCTTAAAGTTTTCTTGAAAAAAATACAAAGTTTAAATTCTGAAAGTTGAAATTTCTGTTTTAATTCTTCACATTCACAAAAGTGTTGCATGATCAAGTATGGGCAAAGTAAACAGTAACCCAGTTTAGAACAAAGCTAATTGAGGCGGAGAACATAAAACACCGTAGAAAATTTATTACTTCAGATTATTTTGTGGTAATAAAACTTCGTTATCATTCGAACTTTAACAAAGTGATCAACAGTTTTTAAAATTTTACGGCAAGATGAAAATATCCGTAATCAAAATTTATAAGATCTTGGTATTACTAGAATCACCTAACACATTCAAATAATGAATTATTCTGATAATAGAAGAAGTTTTCTTGAGTATATCAACATATTAATTGCGAATTCATGTGAATTATCAGTATCACCAAAAAGCAGACGAATCTTCACGTCGCCATCTTTTACTCTAGTAAAAGATTGATTAGTTGATAAAAGTTGCAAGTATTTGGGGCATCAATCACGTTATTTCAAATTAAATATGTTTCATTGTGTTAAAAAGTCTTTTATACCTACTACAATGAATGGTACTGTAAGAAAGGAAACAGACACTTTTAATGACGGTGTATGTCTGATAAGATTCGCACTGATATATGCAGACAAACAGTGACACGCAAATATTATCCTTAAGGTGGTCGTTCGTAATTTTATTTTTTCATACAAGCTCAAAATTAATTATTAGTTTTTCCAGCCAAGCACAGCAGAACTCGCTTTGGTCATCGATACATTTATCCTGCTAGAGGTGTTCTTAGTTTGGATACGAATAATTCTAAAAAAAATTTCGTTGAACTTCTCAAGAAAATTCTCCGTCTAACTATTAAGCCAGTTCTGTTGGTTTTGAATTAAATGAAAATTGAATTCATTATTGAAAATTTTCTAGTTCTATAAGAAATCGAACTTTATAAAAATCGTAATGAGTATCTTCAATTGGTAGGGTGTTACAGTTTTCTTTACAACACTTTAAATTTTTTGGGATTACGAAAAGAAATGTGATATCTTTTCTGAGTGTAGTACACTCATCACTTTCGTGATAGATGTTTGCTTGATAATGAAAATGAAACTTCTCTGTTCTCTGCCGTATTAGCTCCTTGAGATCTTTGGGGTTCTGTCTTTTGCCACAAATTGATTCACCTGACCTTACATTCAGAGTTGGTGGGTCGTCACAGAAAAGGAAAATCGTGCGCGCTTGAGCACAAAAATAAAGAATTCTGAGGCTATACGTATCTTATGTTAAAATGAAATATAATTTGATAGGTTAACAGACTGATAATATTCATTACTGTTATATAAGAATATCAAACTTATAGATAAAGGTTTTTGCGATCTAAATTCCTGTTTATATAAAAATTCTCTTCAATTTCATAGCTAGAGGAACTCAGTAGAACTGTTGCAACACAATTTTTTTTAACTATTGGTTAGGGAGAATTATTGGGGATTGTTTTGATTATCCCCGCATGACATGCACCTGTATATTTCTCCATTGAGGATTGAAATATTCGCTGTTTCTTCTGACATTATTTTTACCCAGTTCACCGTTCACAGCAAAATGTCCTTTAACATAAAAAGAGCCATGAACTTCCGGAAAGTCGACGGGTGCATTCCAAGTGATACAGTCCTAACCCATCATTTATCTAATGTTTATTGTTTTCCCTTTTCGTGAGTAACTTTTTCTGCCGAGTTTCCTATCCCACTGTTTGCAATATTTTAAAAGGGATGTAAAATTGGAATGAAAAAGCTTTAATGTAAACATTCCTCGTTAATTAGCAACCATTTGAAGAAGGCGCTCCATAAGCACCAAAATTCCTGAGATTGAAAGTGGGAAATTCAGTGACAAAAATGACTAAGTTTAAAAGAATTCGAGAGATTTATTATATGGTTTTACCTAGAATTTTTTTTTTAATGAAATATTAAATGAAAGATCTGGAGCCTACATAATACATTCTTTTGCTGCTTGGCATCCTTGGCGTAGTGCAAGTGATATAAAAAGTCGTAAGGAATGTACGTTGAATTCTTTCACAGTTCATTTTATCTGGATACTTCACATGAAATGAATAAAAAAGGTATATATGCTAAGCAAGTGCACTTCAGATTTAATATGAATGAAGTTGTTACTATGTTTAAATAATCCTCAAAAATAGCAGGAATTAGTGGTACTTATCTAAATAAGTCTGCCATTCTCCTAAATAAATCCAGCTTACAATGAGTAAAAAAAATTGAAAATCACAAAATAGTTGGGATTTGTGATCACTGAAAATATAAGCTGGGATATTTTACCATCTCGTATTGCATTGAAATTATTGAGCATTAATGTATCCTTGTGATACTTAAATATGACTTGGACGAACAGTGAAAAATAACTGAGAGATCTTTGGCAGTATGATAGTGTCTTGAATTGAAAAGAAATTAAAACTAATATCAAGCAAAATTTGAAATTAAAAATCAAATGAGAATTGATCTTTAGCTAATGTAGCAGAGGATGCTTGGAATCGTACATCTGATGGTCCTCTATCAGATTCCTGGAAAAATGGTTCTCAGGGAAGTTATGAATCTCATACAGTAAATCGTCAGGCAACAACAACAACGACAACACAATCACAACTGGCGCATGCAATTGGACCATGGCAAGATCCTAAAATGCTTAATGTGTTGGGACAAACTACTCAATCCAATTCTGTGTAAGTGTTTCATTCCCCAAATAGTATTGTTGCTGACATCTCGCGCCCTTATAGAATTGCTAAAT
Organism: Litomosoides brasiliensis; assembly: GCA_013365375.1. Classification (NCBI taxonomy): domain Eukaryota; kingdom Metazoa; phylum Nematoda; class Chromadorea; order Rhabditida; family Onchocercidae; genus Litomosoides; species Litomosoides brasiliensis. The sequence goes on along the minus strand of JABVXW010000049.1, from coordinate 131,732 downwards.
TACAGATACCAGCAATCTAATCGTGACGAACGATTCAGTCAGTATGATCAAGATAATAATTTTCAAGGTTATAACGCAAGCGTTCAAGCAGTGGTAACAGCAGCAGTTGCTTCCAGTGCAATTACGCAGGTTCCTCCGGTATGGAATCAATCGCGTTTCTGTTTATTTGTCTCAAAAGATGTTTTATGGATTTCTCTAGATAGAAAATTGAAAAGTTCATATGCAAAGGGGATTAGATTCTGAAAATATTTTTAGGTTTTACATTTCACCTTCTTTGCAGATTTATCAACAAACTAATGTTGCTACTCCTGCAGTGCTTCCCGGTCAAGTACTACCATTGCCGCCGTCAATTCCGGGCCTTCTTGTACCACCACTATTGACAAATACTCTGCCATCCAGTGCCGCTACTGCTGCTCAGCCTGCATCTGGATTGGCAAATGCTCATGCGTTTGTTGCACGATACACTGGGCGGAATGGACCAGTATTCTCAACTTTGCCAGCGCAACAGTAAGTTGTGTTAGTTAAGCTTTCTAAGTTTAATTTTATCATAGTAGTGATGGCGCGTTACTCGCGAATCATGGAAAAAAACTCAGTTGCTTAACGTTTCATTTTTATTTTCTTTTTAGATAACATGTAGCTCTACTTTTTTTCAATAATTAATGTTCGTTTAATGATTTTACCAATCTTTCTGGATGCCATTTAATCCATTATTAAAATAATATAATTTAACGCTGATGGTACAAAATGGCATATGAAATAAGTCGATTATAGTTGAAAAAAATGCTAATTTTTAGCAGTCTGACAGAAGATAAACAAAACTGTTATGTGGAACTCAGTCGGCTTCCATCAGAACTTTTGCGCCCAGCAGCTCTTGAACAATTCTTGCGTCCATCAACACCCCTCACACTCTCATCAGTCAAAGTTGTTTTCGACCCAAACGGTAGTTTTTTCTTGAAATTTAAACTAAGTGTTATTTTATAGAAGTTTGAGTGCCAGTTTGGCCATGCTTGTAATAAATCATTTAACTTAATAAGTAATTTCAAATTTTTTGAGGTTTCCCATTACATTCGCTGGTACGTTTTGAGTGTGCAAAAGATGCCAAAAATGTACTGGACAGGGATGGAGAGCAAGGCATAAGGTAAGATTGGCGCAGTTTTTAATAATCATTCTTTCATAATTTTGTGAACAGTTTTTACTTCATTAGCACTACAGGATCCGTTCTTGTCCGAAGGAAGTATTCGATAATGCAGTGGATGGCAGCCTGCAAATTCCACCGGCCTTCTTACATGGTACAAAGGAAGCAGATTATAATGAGGAAAGAAGTTCACGTATAGGCGCATCAGCACGGCATCATCGCAGTCCCGTATGATATTTTTTCAAGATCATAAAAAAGTGGATTCTGTAGAAATTTTTCTTTCAGGAGGAAAAATTTCCTCAGAATCCACACATTCAATTTTTTGAAGCGGATAATGGGATAATTAAACCTAAATTATGCATTGATCTTTGTGTCTGACTTTTTTTGTTTTTGCATCCGACTTTTTTTAATGATTTTGAACGAGATATTCTAGAATCTGATACGGCGCTTGTGCGGTGCAGGATTTTTTATTTGTAGGAAGAAGTTGTAACGTAAACTTTCATAGTTTTTATAGGAAAGACGTGATTTTGATGGGAGGTATGATGAACGTCCCCGCACTTTACGGAATCACGAAGATCGTTATCGTACTTCACGATACGGTCGCTCTCGTTCACCGCGAGATTATCGGGACTATCGCGACACGAAACGACGTGGAGTCGATCCTGGTCGTTACTGTATCGAATTTACTAATTTACCGTTTCGGGTAACTGAAGCCGAAATCCGAGAGTATGTTTTATACAGACCAAACATTTTGGTGATGAAAATCATAAATCATAATCATCACAGAGCGATTTTCATGAATTTTTCGTTTAATGAAGTTTGCCTGGAGTATTCACGTAGCTGATGTCTTATTACAATCCATGATATTAATATCTTTGCATTCAAATTCCTTACAGTGCAGAGTAAAGCTCAGTGTCTTAAGTGAGAAGTTATCGAAATTAATTTACAGATACCTTGGTCCACGTTGTGAACCAACGAAAGTGACTCGGGCATATAATGAAGATGGTCAAGCATCAGATCGTTGGATTGCTGAATTTAACACATTTGATCTGGCGGAAAAAGCATATCGTGTGCGAGGTAAAATCAACGAACGACCAATTCGTGCAAGGAGGTACGCTTGAATTGTCTTGCTCGTATTTTTTGGTTTGCATAATAGGTATATGAATAAAGCAGTCGGGAGAGTTGGAACTATATCGAGCGTGTGAAATTTCGCTCGCTGAAATTAAATTAAAGTAATAGGGAACAATGACGTACTTTCAGAATAACAAATGAAGATGCAGACCAGATGTTAGCAGTGCCAGACAGATTCGGACGCCAAAAGAAGGAGGAGTATGAACGAAAGCATGGAAGCGACTCGTCAATTGCTCCACTTCTTGATCTACCAAGTCGATCTGCTGAAGCAGGTGTTCATTTCCAAGATCCTTCTAAAGGTTAGTTTTTGTGTACTCTTTTCAATTCCTTTCTTTCTGTTTGAATTTTTATATTAGAAGTGGAAATGGAAAACAAACAGTTAATTCAGATAAGTCATGGATAAGAAGATCATAACTTAATTTCTGTTTATTCAGAATAAACTTCGGATCAATTGAAATTGTTTTTTTATTTAGGTCGTGGTAGCCGAGGACGAGGGGGATTGTATCGAGGTGGTCTTATTCATGGATATCACGGTGAGCGTGAAATTGGAGATGGACTATCCTCTATTGGTTTAAATGGAACAGCTGGTTCATCATCTGTGGCACCACCTCGTTTTCCAACCTTTCGTCTGCATGGAGGTCTTTTGCAAGGTATTTTTATAACATGTAAAGTCCACCTTTAGAAATTTATACTCCATTTTACTTTTTTTTAACAATGAGTTTTTTGTTGTTAACTGTTAATAAATCTTTCAGGAAGCCGACCTCGTCCACCACTTATCTCTCCACCTACCTTTTTCGGAAACACAACACCCTCAACAATACGACAGCGTGGTCCACCTCCTTCAGGTCGTGGTCCTCCTCTACTTCGTGGCCCACGTCCCCCCATTCTTCATCCACCAAATAATGGACCAGCTGGACCAATTCCAGCCATCCCGCCTCCAAGTGTAAAATCTTGCTTAATGGTCGAAAACGTTTCTGAGAATGAAACTGATGTAGACGTTGTCAAGTTCTTACAGTTAAACCAGACAGCTCAGGGTAAGTTTCATTCATGGATTTAACAAATTTCTCGAAAGCATCTATGTATCAACTATGCACCGTATTTGTTTATCGGGATATTGCTTGTAATTGTTAACAATGTAAAATTTGATGAGAATGTTTCTTCTCTACCTTTACTGTCTTGAAGCTATCATTTTCAGCAACATTACGTCGGGCAGCTGATGGAATCTTCTACGTTGATATGGGTACCATGGATGAAGCGACGAAGGCAGTGCAATCATATAACGGTTTGAAGCTTGGTGAAAATACCATTACACTCACAGCAATTACCCGGCAACAGATGCATCTTGGTGTTGATAAGAAAGTTGAATCGGTGAGCTCAAAGATTCATTTTTTCTAAATTTAGTCATAAAATCTGATACGAACAACAAATTGTTTCATCTTGAATTTTGCCAATAATGTAGCTCTTTGAAGTGAATTTTTCGATTCTTATGAAGGTTAAGTAAAATTTAGGTAGAAATGTTGGAACCAGAACTGATTGCATCCGTAGGAGAGCCAGGTACGGTCATCAGCTGTCATGGTTTTCCAGCCAATGTCACTTTGACCGATGTAGCTCAGTTTTTTGATAAGTATTCGCTGGTAGAAAGTTCAGTGAGAATAAAGCTGGACGATAGCGGAGTACCGACGGGCGAGTGTCTCCTAGCTGTCGGCTCACCGCAGGTTTGTATTTCTGTTGTCTTATAAGATTAAAAATCCGGAGTAGGTCAAGTTCTTGAAAGGTGTTTTTAGAATAAAATGTAGCATTTGTTTAAATAAAGTAATAATGATACGACCGTTATGAAGCAGTGTTCCGACCTGAGAGTTTGTTTAATTTAAAGCATAATTCATGATATCTTGTTGAAATTTCATAGTTTTAGGAAGCGAACAAAGCTGTAATGTTGCTGAGTGGTCGAAAGCTCGCTGGTTCGACTATAACAATGTCTGTTGTTCGAGCAGCTACAAAATAGTAGTTCGAGTTTGCTAATAATATTTCTTATTCTTTTTACATTAAATTACATCTCAGCCTTGAATTTGAGGAGGGTCTTTTAAAATGTTCTTGTTTTCTTTGTTCCCTCTATTTTAAATCCTTGTCTGTCTTAAAAAGTGCATGATCTGAATTGAATATTAGTAAAATATGGATTCATTTCAACTAGCTTTAGAAAATCTGAAACAAATTATAACAATTCAGATGTGCAGGGCAAAAATGTCCATGTTCTCAAAAAATTATTGCTGGAACACGATTTCCAGCCGACTTTATCTCACAATTTTATGAAATCAGAGGGTACTCATAAGATTTCCGGACCTGCATATTCTGGTTAAGTGGAACAACCACATTTCAATATTTACTTGGTTATCAGAATCTTTGATTATTTGAATTCCTCCATTGCCATTCTTCATTCCGTTCATTTTTTTATTGTACTATGTCGTCCCTCAAGGTCAGATACTTTATTGATCTCGTGTATGCAAATTAAGTAAAAAAGTTCTATCTTTGCCTTTTGAATTTTAAAAAACCCTGTTTAGGGTGTTTGCTGATCAGTAACATGTAAGTGGTTGCCTTTTATCCTGTTTTTCAATTTCAGGTTGTAATTTTGAATTAGTATTTTAATATTTTTAAAATGTACTGTCCTTTTATATTTTTTATTCATACTTTTGCAGTTTTTCCGCTGATTGTCATTTTTTATTTTTTGCTGCGTTAATTCAGCTAGTATGTTGGGCATATACAAATTGAGTTGTTGAGAAATTGCGTTCGATATTTCAAGCGGGAAAATATTTGTGAATAGTCTTCGGCGCATAGTATGCCAATTGTTGAATTATTCGAAACTTTGTACCTGCATTCGAGATCCATAGAAAATGTACAATTGCCTTACCGAGTAATACAGGGTTAGAACTGTGTTGGTTCTGTTTAGTCTGTTAATCTGATCGTCGGCTTTAGTTGCTTGTCTCTGTTGTGATTATGAATACTCGGCACTACGCGGTTGCATTCAGTGAGTTATGGATGATAACCTTTCCATCGATCATTTATGGATCTGTTGCAAAAGATACATTCACCTTCTTTCAAGTGTGAATCCCTTCTGCAGTTTAAATTATTTCCCTGAAAAAAATACAGATAAACCGCTAATAAGGCCCTGTATTGACAACCATAAAATATGAATCCAAATTTAGGCTAAAGTCCGAGTTTGATTTAAATTTTGAGCATGGCCTTCCCGAAACTGACAGGACGCTTCTCCAAAAATAGATTGTTTAACCAGATCTGGAAATTTTTAAGCTTAGTGGGATTACACATTAATTTACAACATAAATCTGTAGAAGTTTATAAAGAAGATGCAAATAGACTCAAAATTCTTTTATTGTTTCATCTGCGTAAAGTATGGTCCGACTGTTTTTAAACAGTTCGCAAAAAAAAGGCGGCGCTTGGATTTTAACATGAGATAGGCTTTGAGATTAATCTCACTCTAGACATTGGATTCTGCTGTTGCTCTACTGAACAAGAAAGGATACAACCAAGATTTTTTACTAGCAGCAACGCATGACTGAGCAGATGACCCTGAAAGGAAAAGATAGACCATGAAAACAAATGGAATTCAAACATTCAATTCTTATACTAAACTATGGTCCTTCAACTTAAGCTCATCCATAAGGAAGGTTAAATCCCTCGAAATGTAGATTTATCGCCTATAAGACTGAAAATGACATTTGAAATTTTACAAAGGAAAATGCAAAATCAAATAACTTTTCAATTAACAGCGGTGTTGGTTAAACAATCTTCAATTTATATTACAAGTTCATCTGGTCTAACATGAATAATATAAACAATTAATTAACACACACAAAATCTTGGAAGGAATGTTCAATACTGATGCTTCTATAGCAGTGACCGGTACTTACAAGGCAAGAATACAGTCCCAATGGGCGTTATATTTTGTTCAACCAATTCCAATGAAATCAAAGACTGTATATCCGCTACTTAAAACCACATATTTTTACATTTTCTATAACAAGGAGAGAAAAAATCAGAAAATAGGTCTGTGCGACTAAAATGGTCTGACGATTAATCTTCGTAAATAAGAAAACTTCTTCAAAGAAAAGTTCAACTAATCGCTGTAGTAGAAATTTCCTCCAAGAAGACAACTACGGTCAAATTATTTCTATGTTATATATTATAAAGTGCCAATTTCGTCAGTCCTTAGTTCTTAATTCAGAATTATTAAGTTCCTAACGTTAAGCTACATAAAACTACTCTGCTTCAGTTAAGTTGCCATATAAAAGTCTTCCCCTCAAATGTATACTAACAGGAGTTGGGAGAATCAGTTGCATTTCCCTACACATTGTTTAATTTAACCAGACAGTGCACTTGCACCTAACCTGTCATTAGACTATCCTTGAGAAAATGAAGGATGCATTCCACCAACATCAATTTCTTTTTTTTACAAGGGTAATGTTAGTGATTGGACTTACTTAGAGATCGCTAAAATAACTTGTCAAACAATCTTCCCGGTATAAAAACAAAGCTAGGTATGGATGCAAAAGGATCCACACTAAATATAAAGATGGAAAAAAATATAATTTCAAATTAGAGACAAGCATAACTATAAAATTATTCATTACATTTACCAAATAATTGAAAAATCCAATTTTGAAGAGTGCTTGCACTTTACCAACATATGCTTGTACTCTTCACTCTAGGAAAGAAAAGATTATCGGGAATCCCTGATATGGTCCGAAATGATATTTATTATGGTGAAAGAAAATACAACTAACAAGTGAATTAAGAGGATTTTAGATGTGAATTTTTGGAAAAAAAATGAAGTCTAAAACAAGGCTGCACTTCTAATCAGATGTTTTAGTATATCGAATCTTCAATCATTAGAAGCAAAATTGCGCGCAAGAGAATGATGGACGGGTGGTGCGAATTCACGAATTTGCTCTTCCATCACTTCTTCGCCATTTTCACCGACTGAATTAAGATAATTATTCAATACTCCAAAGATCTGATTGTTTAACAACTGGAATCGACGAATTCTTTCAACCATTCGAGAAAGTTTCTGCAATTTGCATTTCTTTCACAGATTATTAGCACATTTCCTTCAAAAGTAATCCATTATACAATTAAATAGTAAAATGAGACATACAAAATATTAAATATATAAATAAAACAAATATTACAATCCCATGAACGACGTTATCTTTCCCATCAGCACGATGAACTCGCAAAAGATGATAACTGAAATCAAGGACTTCGAATCTACGATACTGATTCAATACGGCGATTATTGCACAACCTGCCCAATGTAATCCGTCGCCAAAGAGAGCTCTGAAAAAGATGGTCCAAGAAGTTCGGGAAAAAAAAGCTTTTCCAGGCTTAAGCAGCAGTGATGTGCAAAAGGAGCTTAATGTCATCACTGGATGTGAGTTAAGCCAGGAAGTAGAGCGAGGAATCAACCAGGTAACATACTCAATTAGGGGTTCAGTTGACGGATTCAGGCCATCATGCCCTGAAAGTGGTGGCTGACAAAAGAAAAACTGAAGCGCTGACCATAAACGATGGAATTCTACGCATTCATCTAGCCACATCACCTAAATCAAAAAGTAAAATTCAGCGAAATAATTTGCACCGACTAATAGCTCCAAGGAAGAAATAAGAGAAAAAGAACTAACAAATTTTGCTAATATATGTAAAAATTCCTTCATTGAAATCGAAAAAACTGATTGTTCTACAGAAATTAAAGGGACCTGCTATATCTGTATAAAAACAAACCCCATTGCTAGGGAAGCCACCAGTCCAGATTGTATCCATTGATAAAACCTCCTTAAGTTTCAAAATAAACATCTCAAAAATATTCAATCCACAGCAAAGACGTTCTTTCGTCAGCAATTCTGCTTCGCGCGAAATCGCTTTTTGCTATAAATAAATCACATAATCTTATTTAAATTTCTTCAGTTTTACATATTATAATGTTTAACATCTAATTTTATACCATTAAATTCATTTAAAAAACTAAAAATATAGAAACGTATGAGAGCAAAAACTTGAAAGCCTACGCTAACTAAAAACATTACAATCACAAACCTTTTCATCACCAATTTGTTCAACAACAGCTGAAATCTGAATGCGCGCATACTTCTGCTCCAGTTGTTTCATTTTTAGTTCCTGCTCTTCAATTTCTTGAAAAAAGTTTCAGTTAATTTTTAATTTAACTGGTCAAACTAAATTAAATTTTTCTTAATAATTTTATACTGACAGGAGCAACACGCTGGAATCCACAGTTACCCACATAACATTTCACTTTATGCAGGCTTTCATTCTGATTTCATTCTGATATAATGACTTCATATACCAATTCTATAGAATGCAAAGGGAAATTATGGATTTTTTTTAAGGTAGAAAGATGTTCAGTAAAATCTGCAAAAATTACTTTTCGCCGGTTGACGTGGAATAACATTTGTAAATGGCGCAGCTATCAATAAGTCCATAATTTCTTCCTGTGCTAAAGCTAATTCAAATTGCAAGCAAAAAACAATTATGTTGCCAAGTTCACGAAGTACCTAAAAATACTGTTTGAGAAACGATATTTACAACTCACACGCAATCTAATTTTTTTCATCAACATATTCTGAAATAAAATTTGTTAAGAATAGAAAAAAAAACCATGTAATATAAACACGTTCAAAAATTAATAGCAGATTTTAGGAAAGATTCCTAAAATTGTACCTGACACATGTCCTTTTTAAGCTCTGCATAGCGTCCGACATTAGCCAAATGCGCGATATAATATTCCAATACAGCTGAAAAATATCCAGCTCTAGAACGAAAGATTATCGAATATATCAAACAGTAATTCATCCAAAAAATTCAACATACCAGGTGAACCGTAATCGAACCTTGGCAGCTTACACACTTTTGGCATTAAATTGAAAACAGATCTAACATGACCACGCAATGGACCGTTTATCTGTAAGGTAAGCAATTCTTATCTCCAACTTAGTCACAGTAAACTCATTCAACGATAGAAAGTAAAATTTTTTGGAAACCCACCAAACTTCGCACAATCTTGATTAGTTCCTCCAAAATAATTGCTATGCCCTGATATCCTAATAAACGAGCAACCGCCCTAAAAAACACGCTTCGAATAGCTATATTTTTAATTAAAATTTATGTTTAACTGAGTGTAAATCCCTACATTCCTTATAAATTATCTCTAAACAAAAAAAAGCTAACAACTTACTTTAGATGTGGTAACCCAATGAATCCACTATATAGTGAGTATAGGTTTGCAAATGCAGCATGCAGCGACTGTAACAATGCAGAATAAATAAAATAAGATGCTTCCCAACAAATAATAAGAAAAAGTCTTGTGGTTTTAAGAACTTTTAGACCAAGTATATCTTTCAAGACTGCAGAAAAAGTACTTTTGAACCCCAGAAATAATGCACAGCAGCTGCAGGCGGACGTTCTCGTTGCGGAACCTTGTGTTTTGAGTCTTTCACCAGTGATCGAACAAATCTAAAACCTTTGTAAAGTAATAAAAAATATACCGCCTCATTGTTTCATTGATAAATCCTAAATCCTATAACAGCAGTACAGCTGCTCTGCACATACTGCGCAAAAAGCTCTACGGTGGTAATGCTAATGTTCCTCACGTAGGTATAACCTTCGGAAAAGTTTGTTATTAAACTGCTTCATTAAAAAATCCTACAATTTGCAATGCCAATAGTTGATTCATTCTGAACCTAAATGTGAAAAGTCCAGATCTTTTACTCTTCGAAGCCACAATAAGGATTCACCTACGCGTGGAACCATTATAACAAAAGTTGGGTATAAAATCATAATTCAGCTCCCAAAACACATGCAAGGTGATACGTCCATATGGCACCGAAACGCTATGATTTGCTTCACATAAAAGTTCATTAAAATCAGAAATTGAACCCAGCTGTTCGCTTAAAAGACGGTGGCACAGACGATTCGTTTCCAATAAGTTATCCAATTCCTTAAATTATTGCTAACTTCCTCACTCTTTATCTCTAAGTAGCATCGATGTTATGCAAACGGATAAATAAAAATTTGTCAACAAAAATATTTCCCTTAATGAACCTTTTTCCCTTTCATTACCACTTCTAGTACTCCCACACAAGCACATTTTAGCACATCATTTTCAATACTGCTGAGAAGGTTGCACAAGCTGAGTACAGCACAAGATCTGACCGGCCAAATTCTTTGAAAAATACACTATTCAAATTCTAGGGAGTTCAGAGAATATATTGTTGGCTGAAATGACTTACAACTATGGATGATAATTCTTCGGATTCAAATTTTGAAATAACAACATCGAGAGCACGAATAATAGCTGTATTGATCCTTTGGCTTATCAAACGATTTAAATCAATTGATCGACCCAGAAGCTGAATTATTTGTGCATTAATTTCAAGAAGCTTATATTTGGACTTCATAATTTCACAAGTTTCACACTGAGAAAGAAGTGTATTATTTAAATATCACTACTAAGATATTGTGGAACGATGGGGGCTGTGAACTTATTTCAAAGATCTTGAATTAAACTAAATTTGTTGTCCATCTACTTCATTAGTTACCTGGACATGTCGCTGACATAGTAAAGTTTCGTATCGGCAATGAGGTGGAGCACGTATGGTTATCCCCAATGCTTGACAATCTGCTTTGAAACGTTTATCGAGCAACATGCTGATAATAAAAAAAATTAACTTATTTCGTAAGTGAAAATGAACAGAAGTTCATGAATTAAACAACTCCACTGATTGGTTAAATTACCCATATAAAGGAGGATGGAGCAGTAAAGTAAGGGTCATTACCATGCAATGCGACAAAATAAAGAAATAGGTGTACTAACTCGTTTGAATAGATTTCAAAGTGTAATATTAAAACCAACAATAAACAACTAAGCATAATACCACTAATAAACAAATGAAAGAATTGGAAGATAAGCAAAGAATCAAAATTTACTTCGAAGCCAGTTGCTTATAGTAGGTGAACACGGCATCGCTCACTTTGAAAACAAACTGATCAAAACATAAATTCACTTCAGCTTCAACTTCGTCAAATAAAAATTGCTTTTTGAACTTCTTCAATGCATAATCAGCGGCATCGTTATATAAATCAAGTTGGTAAAAGATAGATCTAAAATCAAATGCAATTAGAAATATCACTTTTTATCGATTACCACGTGTACGGCTTCCGAAACATATGGCAGCAGTACAGACAATTTAAAAAATTAAGATGAACAGTGCTTAGTGCGTAATGACTTAAAATATTATAATCCAAATACATCAGCACTACTAAAATTCCTGCGAACAAATTTTTGAAATTTAATATCCCAAGAAAAATTACTCAATTAAAGCAGGATCTTGGCTTGTCAATATATAATCAGTCAAAATCCACGGCATAGACATATCAATAGGAAACTGTATACGGCGCCCCATTGTCATCTCCAGATAAAATTCACGAAACCATAACTGCGAAAGCTCACAACATTCACTCAATGTTTCTGCAAATATGTTATTTAGCACCAGACTTACTAGATCTCCCTAAATTCAACGACGTAGTTTCCAGAAAACTTCATCGCTTTCATCAAAAATATCCATGCTTTTGATTTCCTGAATAATGTGCACTTCCTTCTTAGACTTTTACATTTTATTACATGTGTATGTCGTTTTATAGGTATGTGCCTCCTTTCTTGAACCGAATTTAAAAAATTTTTCTACTTCACGGTTTCTGATAAATTTCATTTAAATTCGCTAAATGTATTCTCCAATGACAACACTAATAGTTCTTAAAAGGCAGAGTTAACAGAATCAACTTTGGAATAGATCACGAGACACTGGCTTAGTTCTCATAAAGCTTCTGAAACTAACCAGCAGCAGTTGCTTGGTAACGAATAAAGATGAGTAGTGAAGACCAGAAGTGTTTATTTACAAAACTATTTGACAATAAAAACACAAATAATGTGAAAAGCCCTTTCCAATTTCAAGGCCATCAGCTAATTACTGCACGATAAAAAACTTCAGGAAAGGGGAAACGGTACGTCAGTGCCCTTTAATGTCATTACAAAAGACAGCATCCTTTTCCAATACAAAAAAGCAATTACTTACCTGAAAAAGAAAGAAGAGCAGGCCAGTGGAAACTTATGCGTAAAAAGTGTGTCAAGCGTTCTACATATTTCGACTCGATGTCTTTACGCAATATTTTCTTGCTACCGCTTCGTTCCGAAATCAATGATTCTGTCATTGTGCGGGCCATATATAACTAAAAGATGACTAACTGTTACTTGGCTTCAAAAGCAAAACAAGTAAGACATCACTTTCACCCCACTGTGCTTGCGAGACAAAAAGTGACGTTGAAAAAGTGCTCTCGATTTGGTTTAAACATCATACATATCAGGAGAGCACAGCTAGTACATAGTTTGCGGAATGTAATTTACAAAAGATGCGACAGAAGTATTAAGAACTAAATAAGGACGAAATAAGAGAGGGCGACCACCTGCGTGCTACTTGGGGCAACAGATCGTCGTGCTGCACGAATATCATTGATTGATCCTATTGTAGAATGTCGCTGCTTCTTCGATTTACCCATTTCAATAGAATGTGGATCAAAATTTCCACTGCAGTTATCCACACAGGTATCGCATATTGATTGAATAATCCTGCAATGCGATGAACATAATCTGTTAGGAATTAAGCAGTAATGAAATAAGGAAACAAAAACATTATTAAACAGCGAAATGATAAATTTCATTGGCATGTCTGAAATTTAGAAATTTTCGCAATGCCACAGTGAATTTCTTCAAATCTTCTATTTAAATAAAATCCTTTTGCTACTTTATCTTGGAGCACAACGCTCATCTTTCGTAATAAATAAACTTGCCCTGCCAATAAGTCCTTTTTATTCTTAAGAGCTTTATGAAGTGGTTCTTTAAGGGTTATCTGAACAAAATCCTGCATTTCAGCGTAGATATGTTTTCTTATGGCCACGCTCAAAATTGATTCCATTTTAGAAAGCATATGCTGTACGCTTTTGATCATCGATATAGTCTAAAACAACAATCAGTTCTGATTCAAAACTGGACAGCGGCAGATAATTTTAGCACCTGACTTTTCAGGACCGGATTTTTTCCACTTCCTCAAATATTCAGAAACCTCAATCAATGCCGCTTTCTCTGCAGGTTGATAGTTATACTTTGTGGCTCGTTCATACTCTTCCGCTGTTTCTGGACAAGCTGAATTGGTACGATGATCAGTTGGATGAAGTAATTTCCACGAAATCGTTTCCACAACATCGCTAGTCCAACTGCAAAGAAGTTGGATACCACCCAACGTTAACTGAGTCATTTGTCGATTTTCGCTATCACTGCGTGGTCCTTCCCTATCATAAACGGCAATCTGAAAGTAGAAAAATATTTAATTAAAAAAATTTTAATGTACAAGAAATCTTATTTTCAGCTTATATTAGCAGCAAATTTTAGAACAAGTTACCTCATTGTTGAGTCGAGAAAGATTTGTGACATATTCCAAATGTTGTTCACGTATCGTTTTTAGTCTTTCCGTGATATTGACGTGACATTTTTCACCTTCAACATACTACTTTCCATTTTTACTAAAATTTCAAAGTCTTTCTTGAAACCCTTGTACGTTTTATACTAATAGCAAACACATACAGAAATTTACCTTCATTGTTTGCATTTGGCCACTTTGAAACTTCAAAATAGGGTGACCTTTTAACAAATGAGAACGGCTGGATTTGCATATCGCCAAATAATGGCACCACCTCAAGTGACTAAAATAAAGCCTAATTTCTCCACAGTTCATAAAATACTATAGAGTGTATTACGGCACCAACATTTGTTTTCATTTTTCGAATGATTAAAGGCTGTATGAAATTTTCAACCATCTACACGTTAAGTTATAAATGTTACTAGGAAATATAAGAGCAACAGACCTGGAAAATCTTGTCAAGCTTAGAAATACTGATCCGTTTTCGTTGATCTAACTTTGAAACATTTGCATTGTCCCCGTCCATTAAAAATAACGCAAAAGCTATTACCTAAAATTTGGAAGATCGATGTCTTTCAGAAGTCCTCACAACTCTGCTCCTATGCATGGAAATTTCAAATTACTCTTAAAAATTGAACTCAGAACTAAAAATGAAAAAAAGGGTAGAGTACTTTAACAAACATATGTCGTTCAGCAGGTGTGATATACATGTGATTTTCGAATAGTAATACGCAGATATTGATAACATCGGCCAAGACTTCTTCATAACTTTCAATCTAAAAAAATGCTTGATAACAGCATAATTACATAAAGAAGAATCCTTAACAATATATTTGAACAAGGGAAATTCTAGTTCAAATCAAATCTAATTATACTTGAAGTTTACTCGAAGCAAAATACGGGTTTGCAATATGTTGATCAAGAACAAAGCCTTAAAACCGAAGTAAGCTACTATTTAAACAAACCGATTGCAATTCACTTTTCAGCGTATCCTTGATTTTGTTTTGAGTTGCTAAAAACATGCTCAAATTTTGCATTTCATGTAAAGTCTTTGTGTCAGACATAACTTGCAAGAACTGAGCAGATCTGAAAAAAGTTTTTTCATATAGACGCTCTTATGTGGATATTGCAAAACCTGTGCAAATCTACCCTATTTTTTAACCACTTCACCACGATTTTCCAAGTGCTCCTTAAAAATGAAGAAAAAACTAACCTTCTGAAAGTAGAAAAATCGTTTTTAATGGATGCCTTCATGTTTTTCAACTCATCTAGCACTGCGAACATGTTCAATGTCTTCCCAAGTGTCAACAAGTATGCCTCGGATACAAAATCTTTTCGCTTCTCCGGATGACACAATCGCTTCATTTCGTCGCAGAAACGTGAGATTGCTTTGTTCTATATAATTGACATAATAAGATGAATGTTAATGAAAACGATATGAACTAAAAAATGATCCCGAAAAATGGTTGTTAAAATCACCACACTAAAATAAGTGGAATGAAACATTAATGCATTACCGCAAAGTGCATAAAACGGTGCAGTTTCTCCACTTCAGGATTCAGTACTTCGACAACTTTTTCATTTATTTCAACTCGATTCGGTTGGTCATTGGATTTCGCCTAAATAACTTGAAGTGTAGCTAAATATTTAATTGTTATTAAACTTAATGTTGAGCAAATGATCATCATAATTAAAAACATAATTAAACTTTCAGCTTTTTAGTGTTCGATTTTGCACCCTCTAATCCTATCTCGCTGAAGATATGAAGAGAAAATCTAATCTGGTACTTGAAATTAATAGAAGTTCAGCGCCTTAAAGTACAACATTTGTTATTAAATGACATCAAACACGATAAGGGATAAAGAAAATATATTTGATTTTAGATATATTAATATATTTGATGCTTGATTATAGCAAAAGATTTACCATAGGAACAGCTCGTGAACAACATCTCCACGTATATAGATGAGCAGCATGTTCGAAGCCTTCTGATAACAAATCATTCTAAATAAATCATTGTAGATATTAAAACACATTCCTGTGGCACGAAATTTAATTTCTAACTTCGATTAACAAATGCGTATAGATGCTTAGGATATAAAGAACAATATAAAGAAAAATAAGGTGAAACCGACGAATTCTGCATGTCGCGTAGCTTCCTCAATGTACTTCGAAACACCTGTTACGTAAGCATTTCGGTCCTCAAAATTTGTGTTAAACGAAATACGATATTCTAGAGGTATTGGTTGTGCTTCAATGCATGGTTGATTGTCCAGAAGTATCAAATCATCCAAAAGCTAAAACCATTACCATTTCCCGAGCAATTTCAGTTTTGGAGAAGAGAACTACCTTTTACACAAATGCAGTAACTTGTTAAAAAATTAATTCAAATTTGAAGTTTTCTTTCGGAACTCTCAAGTCCATCTACACTACTCGGCATTCTGGCTCTGACCTACTGTTCAATTTAAGCTGGGTATCTTAGTAATTAGGAATGATTGCTACGACAGAGAACAAAAATCTTTCTAGTCACCAATTAAACATCACGTTTAATAGTCATCCACAAGGTGCAGTTGAAAAAACTTACATCAACATTTCCAACGGCATCTCGAAATGACACTGCTTCGACAGCCATACCAAATATGTCACTTTTACTGCCAAACACCTCTTTTTCTTGGCTCTGTGATATATAGCAAATGAGAAGTTATTTTAGGCTCAAAATTCAAATGAATTCACTTTTATGCAACATTTCTATGAATATAATAAGGGCGTTACATGAAAATGGATTTAGAATCTCTCAGAATATCACGCTGACAATTCAACTAACAAGTGAAGTAAGGAATAATCTGACAACTAGCACTAAATCGACTTATTCCACTAAATTCATTTAGCCCAGAGAGCTAATTCGACAAATGTGCAATATATGACGCTGTGTATGCATTACAAATGAATAAATAGCACACCTCTCAGTTACACTAATATGTGAAGTTATCTAAGTACTGCTAATATCCTTCTCACCAATGTGGCTGCTACCTTATCCATCGAGGATATACGTGGGATACTCTGGAGAGTGCTTTATTAAATAATGACAGTAAAGTGTGTAGTTCTTCACGCATATTTGAGAAGAAACAGGTCACGTTACGAAATGGATAAGGCCTCAGTATGACTGGGTACCGTGCATGGTAAGAAGGTGAAAACAGTCTCGGTTAATAAAGTTTGACGTAATATGCTGTGGTTGCTAAATTGCGGAAAACAGAGAAGTGTGAAATAACATTGGGTGATGGAGAGAAACAAAAAATGACAAACACATAGTGAGTGGTAGAAAAGTGCTACGATGACAACGACGAACTTTTGTGCAGACAATTAGAACGTAGTGTTTAACATTGAACATGGAGAGAGAGGTTGAGATTAATAGCAATGAGAAATGATATGATGTTAGGTGGTAAGCGTGTCAATTATCTTAGAGAACAAAGTGTCAACAGGAAGTGTCGGTTTCTTCCGGTCAAGTTGAGTTTGACTTCTCTGTTATACTGATGTGCTTCCGTTTCGCTGTATAGTGTTCTTTACTCACCGGAATTTCTGGTTCCTCACCCCGGAGCTTACCTGCAGGATAGAGATTGCCGGTTGTATGACTGAGTGGGACTCGTGAATGTATCCCAATATTCCCTGTTAATAATCCACTAGTGCGAGTGATATTTAGCAGGAAGAAAGCCCGGTCAGAAGTGTTTGCGACACAGCAACAGATGTCCAGCGTTGGTGGCAGGAGGAAGAATCCACTGAATTTAAGTTTGCCGGCAACGGTGAAGGAAAAGAATGATTTGAGAAGTGATGGAACGAAAGACAGCAGTGCATTCTCGCTGGAAGACCAAATCAAGCAAATGACACTCACTGAACCACAAAAACTACGAATGCAAGAATGGATCAAAGAGAAGAAACTCGTTAGTTAATTAGTTAACTAATTAGTTTGATCCAATTTCTTCGCTTCATATTTTAGAAATGAATTTTCAATTCACTGTTGCAGGTACCACTGAATGAATTGAATGAGGATATGCTGGAAAAGATGTGTGAATTGGGACATGGCAATGGTGGTGTTGTGAGTAAAGTAATACACAAGTCGAGTAAAATAATTATGGCCAGGAAGCTTGTTCATTTGGAAGTGAAACCGTCTGTGAGGTCGCAAATCCTGAAGGTACAAGATGGTCGGTTCCTTTCTGAGAAATTTAAATTCCGACTGTGGAGCGTCAGTGTTTTCTCTCCTTGCTTTCCACTGCCTTTTTGCTTCAGTCATTGGTAGGGGAAAAACCGTATAATGTGGTGGAGTACAGAATTATGCTAACCTGCTAATAGAGATTTGAGGTTTTGTTCTACTCATAAAATATTTCAGGAGCTGGATGTTCTGAATAAGTGTAATAGTCCATATATTGTTGGATTTTACGGGGCTTTTACTGATAACAACGATATATCCATATGCATGGAATACATGGATGGGTTGTCATTGGACGTTGTTTTAAAAAAAGTTTATTTTTCGCATTATTTCGAAATCTTCTCTCTCCCATAATCTCCAGAACTTCATTTGATTTATTTGAAAGGAATGAATGAAGTTATTCACAGAATTCAAATTTCTGAATGTTTCCTTTTTATGTTTATTTTCTCACACTCCTTGTTATAAATATTTCTTCAAATCCACAATATGTCTTTTTCAGGTTGGTAAACTAAAGGAATCGCGTGTAGGTCGAATTGCTGTTGCAGTTATTCGCGGACTGTCTTACTTGAAAGATGAACACAAAATACTGCATCGAGGTCACTATATTTTTTTCTCCTCAAATCATAAAATTGCGGTGTGTTGCAGCATCGGGAGCAGGTGGAGATTTCTCGCAAAATTTTTTCTTTTCATTTCAGATGTTAAGCCGTCAAATATATTGGTTAACAGTCACGGAGAAATAAAATTATGTGATTTTGGTGTTTCGGGCATGTTAATTGACAGCATGGCTAATAGCTTCGTTGGTACTCGGTCGTATATGGCGGTATAACATTTCATTGAACTCCTTCTCCTGTGTTGTTTTTAGTTCAAGAAGGATTATCTATAAGAATTCCATTTGATTTCCATTTGTTTAATGACAAAATCGAAATTCTTTTTGCGAAATTTGCTACTGATCGCGCCTTTAATCAATTATTTTCAGCCAGAACGACTGACAGGAAGTCATTACAACGTACAGTCGGACGTATGGAGTTTTGGTTTGTCGCTCGTAGAATTATCAGTCGGACGATATCCAGTACCAGCACCGACAGCAAGAGAATATGCCAAGCTCTTCAACATTCCAGAAGAAGAGATAGAATTTCCAGAAGGCGCGATTCCACCAGCGCCTGCTATTCTCTCCACACCAAGAACGATGGCAATTTTCGAACTACTTGACTATATTGTTAATGAAGTAATCTTAATTTAGGGATTAATTTTTCAGTTTTTGGTTAAAAGATATTTGAATATTATGGAACGTTTCCTATAATGTTCGAAGGTGAAAATTTAGCAAAAGCAATTATGAGCATGAAAAAGGAATAAGCATTTTTCATGGTTTGATCTCAACAATCAGTTTACTGTGAATGAAGATTAGTTCATTTCTTCGAAATTTCTTATATTGAAATCCAAACAGTTTAAAAAATTTTTGCTCTTTTCCAGGCACCACCGTTATTACCAAAGAATATATTCAGTGATATTTTTATCGATTTCGTTGGAAGATGTGTTAAAAAGAATCCCATTGAAAGGGCCAATTTAAAAACGTTAAGTAATCATGAATTTTTTATAAAACACGCGAATGCAGAAGAAAGTGGTGAGTTTGCACAATTCATAAAGGAAACGATAGGAATGAATCATCATAGTTCGTAAACTTTGAGTTTCACGATCTGAACACTGCCTCGAATCAAGCTACGGGCTCATCCTAGTTGTCTATATTCGGCATTTTTTTGAATTACTACTGTTTCTAACGTACTTCTCGCTGAGGTTCTAACAACATACTGAAATTTTATCTGTCGAATAAATTGGGTCCTATGGTATTTGCTCTTATTTCTAGTAAGAGATTTGTATTCGAATAGCACCATCATTTTCCCTTTCCTATGGAATATTTCATCCATTTTCTTTTTGCAAAAATTTCCCCATATGTTCGAACTTCAGTAGCTTTGTACTTGTTTTCATACAGATGCTTGGCAAACAATAACCTTATTTTAAAAATTTGCGGTAAATTGGTATTCTGATAACAAAAGATGAAATCTAAGACTTTACAGATTGCGATGAGTTGGAAAATGTATTTAGTAATTGAATTCTTTACAGGCATGTGAATTGGTTTGTTTGTTCTTTCCAATGTTCACTTGAGATAAAATTGTTTAAAAGCTACGAAATTATATCAATAACAGATAATAAAAGAAAAGACAACTTTTACTGCGTTTTAAAACTGTCTCATTAGTCCATAATATTTCCAGTGACCGTTTTTTTTTAATTTTATAGTAAGTTGTTAAGTTATTATGAACTTTATACTTCGAATTTCAGCAGCTTCATGTTTGTGTCTAACTCTGTGAATTGATAAAAATGATTTTATTTCTAAAATTTGTTGGCAAAATTGATTTGTTCGGGTAGCAATATGAAATCTAAGACAAAAATATATATTTGGTCATTGCCGTTACAGTTCAACGGATCAAATTCCTATGTAATTAGGTAACAGGGGAATCTGCCTAGGAATTGTGTGCAACAAGGCGTATTTTTGTCGGATATCTTGAGCACATGGATCTTTTCCACGTAACAGTTCTAGAGGTTTAAAAAAATCTGATCCAAACATTCGAAAAAAGAAACAGCGAGTCTTAATTTTAATATGTTTCAAGTTATGTACTAATTTTAATATGTAATTTTATTATGTTTCAAGAAGTGCTATCAACTATATTCGTCGTTCAGTGTTAAAATACCGAAGCGAATTGCTAAACTTTAAATATGAAACAAAATAAATTCCCAGCTGTAAAGAATTTCGTCAGCAACATATCCTGCTGCTGTCAAGTTTAAGTTGTGAATAGTTCCTGGAACCCTTCTAGTTGTTTTTTATGAAGAGACACTTCCGTCCGTTAATCGTTTTTTTGACTTTTCCAGCACGAGTCATCAGCGGATTCTACAAAAGATTTATTTTTATCCTGTACGAGACATGATAAATTACTGACAAATATGCGTTTATTCATACCTTCAAATATCCCACAGGTGTACAGTACTTATTAACATTAAAAAGTAGGGAAGCAAACTAACCTGTAGATGTCTTCTGAGATTTTGACTCCTCATCGTTTCTTCCGAAATACAATGTTGCTACAATAAAAAGTACAGCAATCAAGGGTATAAAAACGTGGATGCCTGGAAGAAAGCAATTTTTAAAGAGTGCAACACAGCTGGTATAAGTTATGAGGAAGAAAGGCTTGATGGTGGAGGACAATCATCCACTGAACTGTAGAACGAAATGTAATTGCAGCGCAATGGGAACAATTCGCTGCAATACTTTTTTTGAGTATTATTCCCTTAGTGAAGTTAAGAACAAAACTACTATAAAAGGAACGAAAATGGAGTAGCTCACATAAAGAAGAAGCAAACCTTCGACAAAATCATATACGACATCCATCTGAGAGTACTTCAAAACAAATAAAGGAATATGTCGGGCGATCAACGCTCCTTGCTACCCTGGCCACGCACGAATCGATCAGCACTCTCTCTCTCTCCTTGTCCGTTCATCAAATTGCTATGAATATGCGCTTGTTGTGTGTAATGAAATCAATAAAAATTTCACCCATATATTAAAACCAATCTGATTTAATTTTTCACATGCAAACTCAGTATTTCTGAAGTGAGTTCTCTAAGATTACTCAAACAAACCGAAGATAAACAGCAAAAAAAAACCAATAAATGCGTAGCGTGAGACAAACAGTATCGTATTGCGTAGTTTGTTACGAGATTCCGACCGCTTCAGTTAAAAGTGGATAACGGTTGAGATCTGGCTGGCTTCTTCACTTATCAAAGATATTTTCTAATTTTCCTAATGTTGCTGGCTTACATACATCTGTGACTTTCTTTTCATTATCTTTTAGGTTTTCAAAAAATTGTTTTACAAGTGTTTAATACGTTATGTGAAAGTCTAACATTAAGCAACAACGTATGCTTTGAAACTTTCATTTGATCCATCGAATTTGTATTAAATTCGAAAACGGCTCGTAATTTCGGCCATGTAATTTGGATCCAAAAATTTACGACGTTATTTTTATGTTGGGATGTGATTCTTATTAATGGAATTTTGTGTTCAGATTGAAGATTTGTATTCACACCATATGTAGTATCCTATTTGGGATGCATATCAATTAGTCACACATCACTCGTACAATAAAAATGGTAATAAATTTTTATGTATTCATAAATTGAGTATAGAAAGATTTATGAAGTTGTTGACTTTATAAACATTCAGTTATAATTATTTAAAAGTTTGAAGTCCCTTAGTTTGTTTCTTCCTAATTTTTATTTTCATATGATAAAGAATGATATGACATAGTTACTACACTTTATCACATTCAGATTCCCTAAGATACATTGCTGAAGCATAGAATACAAAGTTATAACTGTAACAAAAAATATATAATCTAAAAAAAGCTTTGACAAATCTCCATTAATTAAAATGCCAGATATCTTTAGTATACTTTTGGCTTTAACGTGATTTTTCAGCCGAAACACAAGAAGTGGATTGATAAGAAACATTCTAAAACATTTCGTTTGATTCATCAAAACCAAAGTGCTGACAACTGTAATAGTGAACACGTGCAGCAGTCGACTGAAAAAAAGGTTGGAACTATTGAATCAGGACATGTAATATGGACTGTGAAGCTTTTTCGAGATATGAAACGTATATTTTGAATTCTGAAAAAGATAAGAGAATGTCACCTCAAGTAAAATGGAAAGCACGTACACTAACACCACGAACCTGTATTTATTGATGAATCTAGTCTCTGTGCAACTTCTTATAAAAGAGCAAATAATAGCCTACATAAACCTTATGCAGAGAGATTAGAATAGAACCCATCGAATTTTGTGTAAATTTCCATTGCAGAATGTAGAAGAGTATGACAGGTGTGGCATATATTTCGACGATGACTACGACTATTTACAACATTTGAAGGAGATAAACGAGGTAAATTTAATATATGTGCTTTTATTAATTTTGTATACTAGTATCATAGTAAAAATACAAGGATATCATGCATAACCATCTCGTGATGCGACATGATAAAAGAAGAATTGATCCCGCTTTTTATAGGTCATTGCTTATAAGGCATTACGGGACTGCAATAATTTTGATTTTAAAAGTTATTATTTAAAAAATGTTAAAAAAATAATGCTAGTGCGTAAGTGGTATGGGAATACATGGTTTACGTAGAATTTATTCTTAAAAATTTTGTTTCTGTCATTTTTTGTTCCGACATCTGCTGCTTATTTTACAGTTAAATAAAACAGTTTAGTTGAATGCACCTTCAGTACAGAATGAATATGGCAATTGGATAATAGGCAGTAGCTGTCAAAGTAAAAGCATACATACGAATTTTTATGTCTTAATTGGGATCTCATTTGACTTTTTGGCAGAGTTAAAAATATATTGAAAGAACAATTGAAACTTCAGGTAACAGAAAATGGAGTGGAACAGTCGATTATTAAAGCACCCGTAGAAAAAACAAATATTTTGACAAATATATTCGAAGTAAATGGTTATGAAATCAATGCTGAATTACTGAAGAAAGGGACATTACCGGGTATATTTAATATCCAGTTTGACCTCTTATTTTCGAATTTCGTTTATTTTTATCCTTCACATGATTTGTTTTCAAACTTCTCTAAAACAGCAGCAAGGGATTTTAAGGTGGTTGTTTTAATCCTTGTTGCTGCTTGATTATGATAATAATGAGGACGAGAAAAATCCTGCGATTCTAGTAATAGCTGCTTCAGCATTATGAAGCGAACTGTAATTATCTAAAGCCCCTTTTGTACATTAATAAATTATAAAATTATTACATTATTAACTCGCTATCAGTCAAAACCCAACCAACGAGTTATCCGAGAATTAAAATAATCATTTCAGTCTTATTGAGAGAGATGTTCTTACGGAGATCCTGCCACATGATAACTACAGTTCGTTCATTTTTGCCCACATTGATTCTTTCTAAAGAGCGAGAAAAACATTTCCAAGAGTTTGTAGGATTATGAATTTCTTGGGAAAATATTCTTCTAGGGGAAATGAACATCGATCCACATGTTATTGCTGAACTAACAGGTGACGAATTTGAAAATCCAACTAATGACCTAGATGATGACTTCGTCTTGCAAGCTAGTGGTGGTGAATTACCTGCGTTGCCACCACCAATATCACTTTCGCTTCGGAAGAACGAATTTCGTGAGAAACCCATTTATGATGATGACGACAACGATGAAGGACTGGAACTCGGTATACCTTTAATAATTATATTAAAAGAGATGGTTTCTTCTAGTTTTTTTGCTTTTCTTTTAAAGTTATGTACTGCTGGTGATTATTTCCCCCGTAAGAAAGGTTTGGGGAGGATTATTTTTATGTGAATACAGTGGAACAGATGATAAGGAAACTAGTGAGGTAGTGTTTTAGAAATTTATACTAATTTCGCATGCCATTTATACTATCGGACGAACTGTTTTTTGTGTTTTTGAAGTTCCGTACCATGATGATGATCAAATGTCGGAAGAGGATGTTTTCGTTCCAATGAAAAATAAAGAACTACTACCGATTGATGAAAAATTCAACAAATTATGTGAAGAATACAGTGGAACAGATGATGAGGAAACTAGTGAGGTAGTGTTTTAGAAATTTGTACTAATTTCGCATGCCATTTATGAGAATTCTTTAACCGTTCCCAGGTAGGAAATTTAACTAAATTGAACTTTAGGACGAAGAAAAGTTTCTTTTGGATCCAAACTCTGATGGAATGAAAATGCTTGCGGAAGATTTCAAAAATAAACGAGTGGAACTTGTTCTGGTTGATATTTTTCTTTCTTTATTTATTTGCTTTTATGTGCTATACTTTTTATTTATATTTCTTTCAGCACCATTTTTTACAAGGCTATGATTTGGATGCTAATTAATTGTGACCGTTATCGCAAAAGGTAGAATAAAACTGTGAAGAGAGGTATTATAACATGACTTCATTTAATTATTGTCGGACAAATTTTACAGCAAAGAGATGTTTTGGCCCAGCGTTATGCCGAAATAAATGATGAAGCTTTGGAGATGGATGAAGAAGTTGAGAAGATCACGATAGTTTGCCCTAAAAGAAAAAAGGCGAAGTGGGATTGTGAAACGGTTGTCTCCGCTTATTCCAATATTTATAATCGGCCTTCTCTCATCGATGACTCTTCACGTAAAACAAAACTGAAATCGGTTCTGAGACAGCTAGAAGTTTGTTTATTCTTCAAAGAACCTAGATTTCTTGTTTATTTTTCATTTCTTGCTTATTTCTGAGATAATTTCTTGAAAACTTTCCCAATGTTATATATTAATAACACTGGTTGGCTGGTTTATGAAATTTATGGCTTCGACCAGTTTTAAAAAATTTCATTATACCGATGACTACGCTGGTAGCTAACTTTGCTTCAAAATTATTCATGTACATTTATGTCTGTTTATTGTGGTTAGGATTGCCAGTTGAAGATTGGACTTCCAGCTCTTTAAATTTTAAATTCCAAATTTTCTGCAGAAAATGGATTGTTCAGTCCAGTCAACAACTAAGTCAGCTATATCAGAAGTATCCTCAGCAACGATAAGAAAACGTGGAGAAACAACAGAAGAACGAAAAACAAGAAAAGCAGCTATCAAATTGATCCGAGCTGAACGAAGAGCAGAAAAAAAATGTAACAAATTAGCATTCAAGGAAGAGCGAAAGAAAGCGGCTGCATGTTGTCACACCTCCGTTATTAAAATGGCGCCCATTGCTTAAACACTTATATGCTTATAGTTGTTAAATTCATGAGATTAATGTCTTTTTAAAGTGGTATGTTGTTGCCTTTTGTTTAACAGTTCATGTGTAATACGATTTTTGCTTTTCTGACTTTTTTCGCATCTCAAGTAAAATGTGAGTTTGATGCGATCACATGTAAAACGAGACATTATCATCTTCGAGGTTTTTGATATTTTAAGGTTGAGAAATTTTAATGTTTTTTATTAATTATATGTTATGTTTTTCTTGTTTTCATTTTATGTTTAAAACAAAAATGAAGGAACTGACTTTAGTTGTTTTCCTCTTTGATCACTTTCGTAAAGGTTAGCTGCAGATAAATTTCAAATTTTTGATGCTGGGTGTAGTCGTCTTAATTTGGAATAAAAATGTTTATTCTTTTTTTGTTCAGCTTTATTTTCGGATGTTATAACGAATCGTCTTTTCATTAAAAATTCTAGGAAGGATTTGATGCAGAGGTTTTCAGGCAAACTTTCAGTTGTTTTGGAATTTCAAGGTTCATAAAAGTTCTTAAGATGTTTTATTGATTTCATGGATCGGGTGCATATGAGAGAAGGTTTGGACGTTGGAGTTAAAATTGCTTAACTTTCATAAAATCAAAAATTGTTATGAAGAAATCAGGTATTAAGAATTCTGGACTGCAAGGAGGAGTTGGTGTGGGAGGTTACTTGTTATGATAATAAGGAAAATAGAACTAACGTTAAAGCTAAAAAAGAGGTCGATGAATAAATGGAGTGTGTGGAGATAGTAAACGGATTTGTATAACGTGTTACTCATACTGTACGTGCACTTCATAGCTTTCAGCATCTTCGTAATTCTAATTTTTCTGCGCTTTCCTTTTCGTGACGTCATGTTGCAAGTTCTTAGAAAGTTACTTTTTTTTGATTTGGTATTTATTTGTGTGTTTCTTCTGAAGATCAATAACTTGAATGTTTGGAGTTATCTGGCTAACACTCTTTGTACATTTAACAGTTTATGAAGCAGAAATCTTTGATTTAAAAGAAATATTTTATAAACTTACATTGCTTTTAACAATTTGGGGGGGGGGGGGGGGACATCATTTGAAATTTCAGATTGTTACATTTAAGAAGTTCCGATTCATATGATAATTGACTGTTTACATCCTTTATTATCACCATTATTTGTGATTAAAGATTAATTCATTTCATCTGTGGATTGTCATGTACGATAGTTATTCTTTTTTAATTTGTTTTATTCAGTTCGATATTTTGATGGCATTTTGGATCTTTTCATGGACTCTATGGTTCGTATGGATTTTCTCTATTATTATTATTATCTCGGCCATAAATTGGGATGACGAGATTATTGCTACTTCGGAAGAATTAAATCTTTTCCGTCATGGTCCATTATGGACTTATTTTGGTAATAAAACTGAAAATGTTTCAATTTTTCATTCTCGTGAATATGTGCAAAAACGTGTGGGTAAACTCAAGGATGTTGATCCAGAAAGGTTATTTCTAACTTTTGTGCCTTGAATTTAATTATAAGTTAAACAGATGTGGATAACTAATTATGAAAATTTAAGTAGTCCAGTTGAAAATTGAAAACACGGAACCAAATAACAACCTATCTTTTTAGTTGTTTTTTTACAGAATCTTCAATCATAATTATTTATCTATGACGGCTTGGCTAAAGGAATATGCTGCAAAATATCCAAATATAACGTGGTTGTATTCAATCGGTGAAAGTGTGAGGAACAAAACTTTGTGGGTGCTGGCCATTTCAAAAAGTCCTCGGATTCATAGGCTTGGTGTTCCAGAGATCAAATTTGTCGCTAATATGCATGGGAATGAAGTATTTCATTCATTAATTTCTATTGTAATATGCTTTATGGGATTAATAGTTCGAGAAATCTAACGGAAAAATTTAGATTGTAGGACTATCAGTGTCTGATATATTTGAGAGTAATTATGGGTATGGCTGTATCTAAAAGAAGCATAGGGGATGGTAGCAGAGTTTTCCACTCTAATCAAATTGTATATCAATCGTAGTTATCTATCTGTAATACGAATACATTATTACTTCCGGAGGGCTGATTTCTTATTTCTCGTTTTCCTCTAGTGAAAGATGATGTAATTAGGAACGTTTTTCACTCCCTTACTGAGAAGAAATTGAACATTTAGTGGAATAATAAAACCATGGAACACGCTACTGGCATGATCACAAATACAATATTTGCTTTTTATATAATTTGAACAGTGATTATTGTATATAATATTTAAGGTTGTAGGCCGTGAAGTAATGCTTTACCTTATTGCGTTATTGTGTGAGAATTATGAAAAGAACCGATACGTGACAAATTTAGTAAATAATGTACGAATTCATATTATGCCTTCAATCAACCCAGATGGTTATGAATTGAGTAACGAAGGTGATCGTTCTGGATTTAATGTAAGTTTACGCTTTGATTAGCACTAATTTACAATTAGAGATTAAGCCGATATTATTCTGGGTCTAAATTTTCAAGTTTTTTTCACCTCTTTATATGGCTTTTGTATAAGAGAACTAAAAGAAATTACGGCAACAGGAGAATAGTATTAATGTTATTAATTCAAAAGGAATCCAATATTGACTATTTGACAGTCATTGATTCAGTTTTTTGTTTTTAACCTACTTTTATCTAATTTTATTAAAAAAATAATAGTGATTCAGAAGTTTTACAGGGTCGTTCAAATCATCACGGCATTGACCTTAATCGAAATTTCCCAGCACGTTTTTCTTCACATCGAGATATATCTGGAGGAATGTTTCTTGAAAAGGAAACGTTGGCAGCAATCAAGTGGTTCCGGCAGTACCCATTTGTCCTTTCTGCTAATTTCCATGGAGGTTCTGTTTTACTCTTGTTTACAGTAACTCGTAGCTTAGGGAATTCTCTATTTGTGTAAAAGTTTTCTAAAAGTTCCGGAGGAATTTTTGATTAGAAATTTATTTTATTTTTGACTGTTTTGGAACAGAGGAACAGCAAAACGAAGTCAAGGTGGATATTTTTTGTAGCTTTAGCAGTTGAGTTTTTCATTTAAAATAAGCTCAGAATTCAAGGAAAAACAGTTTTTTGTAAAAGATAATATGTCTGCTGATCACTCTGCTTTTCTCACCATCCGTAGATCGGAAGATGAAAATTCTTGCACAAAGGAGTGTGTATCACGTCTTACTCAGAAAACGAAGTAAAACTTGGAAGTACTTCCTTCTATTAATAAAAAACTTTATGAGGAAAAAATTTTCTAGTAAACTGTTCAGGTTCGTTAGTAGCCAATTATCCTTACGATGATTCGGCGACAGGGCAGGACAACATTTATTCGCCAACCGCAGATGACCGCCTTTTTGTAGCTTTAGCATATTCTTATGCTCGAGCACATCCTAATATGTGGAAAACCGGCCGAAGGTAGGTCAATGTTTGTTTTGATTTCTTTTTATTATTTAAATATCTAAAAGGCTTTAATTTTCAGTTATCTGTAAATTAAATTGAAAAACTTGAAGCCAGCATTCAATATTTGCTGCTTTTTTTGATTATATTTTTCTAGACAACCAAGTTGTCTAGAAAAATGCTTTAGTTAAAACTGGGATTTTTTAGAAACTTTGCTTTAATTATATTTTTCTAGAATTTTATTGAAGATGTGGATTAGATGTTAATGGTGATTTCTTTTTGAATGGTATTACAAATGGTGCACTGTGGTATCATGTAGCTGGTGGAATGCAAGACTGGCAGTATATTAATACAAATTGTTTGGAAATTACCGTAGAAATGGGTTGTTACAAATTTCCTAGAAAAAATATGTTGCCACAATTATGGAATGAACACAAGTATTCACTTTTTGCATACATGGAGTACATAGATCGAGGTGTTCTTTACTTCTTTACTTTAGTTTTAGGGTACACGTTATTCTTATTTCTTCTTTCTGTTAGTTAGTTTGTTTGTTTTATTCCATCAGCAAACATGCTTCTCACATGACATGCATGACGAAAAAAGATGAATTGGAAAAGATGGCAATAATTAAATTTTGGACTTTATATTTGCTTAATATTCTGTCAAGTTATTTTGCGTCCAGGAATAAAAGGATTTGTGCTTGATCAGAAAGGATATCCAGTCAAGAATGCCGTTATATCGATCAACCAGGGGAAGAATATAACAACAACGGGTGAAGGCGAGTTCTGGAGAATTCTGCTGCCTGGTACATACACGGTATTCTTTTTGATAATTTATAAAAATAATAATATAATTTATTTATTTGAGTGAATGTACTTTTCGTTATTTTGAGGTTTTGGCTAGTCATAGGAAGTACCTACCGCAAATATTCAATATAACTGTAGATGAAGGAGCCGCAAAACTGGTCAATGTTACATTGGAACAGAAGCTCTGCAGAGAAAACAGTTCAGTTTTTTATTTGAAAACAAATTTATAACATGTTTTCGTCGATAGATTATTCATAGAGACGTTTTGTTGCTTTTTACTGATGCTAGCGATGAAAGTTTTTAATTAGTTTATATATATAGCTTGCAAGTAACATTGTAGAAGTTTATTTCTATAGCAAAAAATAATTATTAATATAAATTGTTTGACCTTATTTAACATGATTTCAGTTGGTGGTGTTAGTGTAAGAGGAGAAGGAGCAGTACGGATTGCGGTGTTTGGTGTCGATTCACTAGGGAAGTTAGTCGTTCAAGAATTATCAAATGCTACCTGCTTACCAGAGGATTTATTTGTTCCAGTACTTCAGCAATCTACCTTACATTTACTTTCATCATTATCAGCAGAGCATGCTCTTTATCTAAAGGTTGTTTTAGTTTAGAGATTACATCGAAAGTCGAATTTGACCGCAAATAATAATATCTGTTAGATTATATCTTTCATTATTAAATGGTTTTTAAAAAAATATGTAGTGCGTGCTGAGCTATATTCCCTTACGCTGCAATGCATGTTTTGAAACAGGTAGGGATTTTTTTTTCATAATAGGAGGCTGACTTTTTATTGTTTTGATTGCAGGATCATGAACTAGATGTGATATTATTGTTTGGACAAGGATTACCAAAATCAACATTATTTAGTGCTGGAATTAATACTCCTAGTCAGTTTGATCAAAAGAAATTTGATGATAGTTTAATTGTGTAAGTAGTTTTTTCTTCATAGATTTTGTTTTCTCATAGATGAGAGATTATTTAATAATTTACTTACTGCGTAAATAGGAATTATCTCTCTTTTGCAAAAGGCGTAGTCCAGTATTTCAATCACTTAATATTTGAATGTCAAAAATTAATTCCTCCAAATAACTTTCTTTATTAAACAGTTTTGTATTTGCAGTGCACTGAATAATAAAACAACTGGCTGTACCAATCATATGTTGGACAGAACGATTTCATCGGTGATTAATACATTAAATATAATGAAAACATTTCAACTAGGCGTCTCGTTAGGCTGCGACTTCAACCAACCAGAATTGACGCTTGCGACTGTTGCTGCTGTTCTGCAGGTACGGTTACGAAATCATGAAAACATTAACAGAATTGTCTATGTTTCATGTTCTAAATGCTGAATTTTAGAAATTCCATAAAATAAAATTCAGAATAATAAATTTTAGATAGTAGTAAATTCTTTTGTTGGTGTGAAAGGTCTGGTAACAGAATATTCAGCGACACCATCCACTGATTTGGCAGATTACATCTTGCCAGCAGAGACAACTGAAGCAACTAATGCTAACGCATGGCACATCGAAGGAAAGAATTGTGCTTCGATGATCAATATTGGTTTGATGAAAGCTATGGTATTTGGCAGTGGTCACCTGCCCTACACTCTTGTGATGGCTGTAGAACAGGTGCACTAATTTAAGTACATTGAATGAAAAAAGTAAAAGACTATTATTTTTGAAAACATAAACATTGATTCAGATAATATAAAGAAGAAATGAAAGCAAAAATTTTTTTACTACAGTTTTTGTTGTCTGTTGAACTCCGAATTATCTATCCTTCATCTTCTGATTTAGCTTGATTTAGTGACAGAGTTGAACTAGTCGTTTAAAGTAATTATGAAACAGATTTTCAAAAGTCAGCTTTCAAGTAACTAATTTTAGAAGACATCGTGGATGGTTCATGAATTTGCAGCTGATCTTTGTGCAGAATCATTACGAAACCAAATTATTCGTGAACTACTAAATACATCAACGTTAATTTTGATTCCGAGCATACCACATAAACAGCTATATTGTCGTGATTATACGTCAGCAATGCAGTTTAAACCATTCATTGAACAAGTATTGCGTATTTACCCTCTTATCGATTATGTTATACTATTGGGTACGGGTGGGATAAAAGTGCGCTACGCTGATACTTCCGGATTGGGAAGAGCAAAGGATTTGGCATTCAATTACGTCTCACTGCATTCACTAATGAAAGCAACTGGAAGTGAAATGTGTAACAGGTAAATACTCTGTGAATCAGTTCTGATTGTTCGAATAAGCACAGATCCATCCATAATGTAGGGCTATGTTTTTGGCTGTAGCCGTAAACTTTACTTTTTTCCCATTCCTTAATATTAATTTTTATTTATCTGATCCTTCTGCATTGTGGTTGAAATTTGCTACTGCCTTAATTTGAGGTAAACTTTGCAACCAAATGTAATATAACCTAAAAAACTGGGCATTCAAGTACGACGAATATTTCTTAGCTTTTAACTATTATCCTCAAAATTTATTTCGGTTTTAGGATTAATTTTATATCACAATCAATTGTAAGTGAACTCAACTGGCGTGTGGAGGAGTGGAAAAAGGTACCCGATATTCTGCTTGTGCAGACAGCCTGTTGCTATGAAGAACGCGGAACGGGACATCTTTATGCAGAAAATAAGGCCTCACTAATATCAACTCTTTCTAAGGTTCAACTTTTTGGATTTAAAAATTCAGGTTTTTTTTCCAAACCTCTTTATGTTTAGAGATGCATCAGAGAAGTAGTGGACTTTGTATAGAATACAGGGTGGACTATTTTTGCAGTGATATTCTTTGCTTCTTAAATTGACCGGTGTTTTTATCGCCTGCAATATTTTTGTCTGTTCATGTTTTATAATTTTAATTATGCTGACAGCCACTAGTCACTTGTTATTTTTTGGATTTTTTTTTGGAAGTACTAAAACTTTTGTGAAAGAAACTTTTGTAGGGAGTACAAGGTTTGTCGGGTACTATCAAAGGAATCTATGGTAAACCAGTGAAAGCACCGGTAAAGTTAACAGTTGGCAATTTTGTTTTTTATACGAAACGTGATGGTTATTACTATATTTGGTTATCACCTGGAATTTACACCATTGATGTACACAAGGAGAGTTATTATCCATACACTTTTTCTACTAAAGTATGTTGCTATTTCAATTTTTCAACTTATTTAGATTCGTTTGAAGTGTGGAATGACTTTTCTCAGATTTTTTTAAAATTTACATCAAGTTAATAAGTTCCACAGTATTTAAAGTAATCTGAATAAATTTGTGAATAACTTCAGATTGTTTTACGCAAGCAGACAAAATATGATATATTGTTGACAGAATCCTCCGCATTCTCTTCACTGTTCACAAAAGAAAACTTTTTTATTCCATTCACTGCATTTTGCATTTTGACACTTATTTTTGTGAGCGTTTTTTTCTCATTTTCCTGTTTATAACCATTGCTTAAAATCTGCGGTGTATATTAAATTCAAATTGTTAAGACCGTTTTTTGAAGAACCCCCTAGTTTCCTTCATATAACTGGACTTTTGATAGCAATTCAGATGCATATGATGTTAAGACTGAACAGAACTCGCCCTTAGAGAGTCGCAATACGGGTTTAAATGGAATAGTTTAATGGTTTGCATTATGGTGCGATAATTAGACGAATGCCCGTAGTAGAATTATTCTGATTGAATATGAAATCATAAAGCATTATTCTTTAATTTTTGATATTTTGAGAATTTAATATTTTGAGATAATTTTGCTTGAAAAAAAATAGTAATAGCTTATTTTAATTTGTGTATAAGGCAGCATATTCTATAAATGTCTGAAATAAATGAAAATTTGCTTCCTCATAATACTCTTTAACTTTTATATTTTACCCTGTCAAAACTGAAAGGTCTTGATATGCATTTCCAGATTGGTCTATATCGATTAAGCATCGCGCATAGGAGTAAATTGACAAAACGGTGGCAAGATGGCTTTGAACGCCTTCCTCTGAATGATTTCGATTCTGTTGTATCCGATGATGATATTGTTTTTGACTCGACCAAATCGCTTCTCCAGAGGCCGTATTAAATAGTTAGGAATTATTACTTTTTTTAGGACCTTTCTTACCTTTTTACTACTACATCTCTTGTTATTTTGAGCTACAATTTTGCGCTTTCCAAATTCTGTGTGCCTTATGTTATATCTGTATATTGTCTCACTTTATATCTATAATATATCTATAAATTAATTTATATCTATAAATTGATTCATTTATGAGATAGCTGGTAGCAGAATTGAATTAAGGGTAAATTTATGAGCCAGGTTATGATTTTTACTCATAACAGTCTGTTAATTGCCCTCCATTGTTTATTTTTAGTTATAGCATTACAAGAAAATTTTAAATGCAGCTAGATACCTTTAATATACATGGGGTATTAATTTTTTATATATGCTTTTTGGACAGTTGAAAGCTATGATAGAACGTAAATTTTTGTGGTTTATTCAAAATGCAAAAAAATCAAAAACATATCTGTCTGAATTTCCTTTTTTAAATAGTTTAAACAGTTCAGTCATCTGCATTGATTTTCGAAGCGTCTGTATATTTTATATAAATGTCACTTTTGTAAATTAATTAGGTTGTATTTTTAAAATATCTTTCGGCCATTTAGAATGGTTTTGTAGTGAAACTAAAAGTTGTGGAGTATTTTTTTCATCCGTGCATTTGCTTGTGATGCTGAGATTTCTTGGCGTTGTAACTATGTAATAACGGTAGTGTGAACTTCCTTCTTCGGAATATGTGATGTATTTCATATGGAGAGGAAAGTTTTCCGATGAATCTCCTGCAGTGGTTGCTCAGCTATTCCAGCTGTTGTTGGGTTTCCAAGCCTCTCTCAGATTTTTTAGGAACATTACTTTTATGCTATCTTATCTACATTTTCCCATCTTTTAGCTTCCAATGATAAAAAGATTTCATAGCGTACCCCAGCTCATTATCTAAATTAACTGTCGAGATCCTTGTTTCTTTTACTTTCATTCACTTATTTGTACGAACAGACAATGCTAGGTTGCCCAGCCAGATTGTTAAACATATTTCAGCTGCATCAAGTATTCTTTATTTTGAACCGCGCTCAGAATTCTTTGTTTGATATTGTTTTCACACCATCTTTTTTTAATGAATAATTCTACGTTGTTGGAATTTTTCTTTAGAAATGAAATAGAAAACGATGTTGTTTTTTCACAACATAGCTATTGGAAGGCTTGAGTGGTTATTCGGAATCATTAAAAAAGTTCGTTCGAGATTTCTTATAAGTTCAAGATATTGAAAATTGCAATCAATTCAAACAGCTTAAAGTTCTCTTGGATTTTAATTCTTCTGGTGTGCCGTTCTTTTGATTCTAGCATTATTTCTTGGCCGAATTTTCTTCTTAATCCTGAATTCATAATTTATGGAATTTTTTTTCAAAATTTTCATAATTTATGCTCAAAGACACCCGAAAATGTCTTTACAATGTTGCTAAGAAATTTCAGAAATCCTTTTTCCATAATAAAAAACGCGATATGGAGGAATGGGTTATCGTAGAATTAAGAAGTGATTGGCTGAGTAATCAGAGATCAACCAGTTCGGAAAGCAGTGACCAGAATCGAAATCATCTGGAGAATAGTGACCGCAATTTGCAAAATGTCGTGTTATCACGATGGATTTTTTAACCCGAATCCTTTAACACCAACACAAATCATTTTAAGCATAGGTCGCTACTAAAAGTTTTTCAATTGTAACATTTGACCAAACCATCCTAACAACACTCAGCAGTGTAAAAACGTGGAAAAATGGAACAGGCTTAAAATCGATTGTAGTCTCAGAATGAGAAACTTTGTTTTGAATAAAATACCCGACTTTAGTTGGATCCTTGAAAGGGATCGATCGACTGCGTCAATACTCAATAATTTTAAAATTAAAGAGCAAAAACGAGTCGCACCATTTGCATCCTTTACCTCACTCCGTTGTTCATGATTAACGATATGAATGGCAAAAACACCCATTACAAATACAAAGATTTAAATACTCATTTTTGCAATTTCAGAAACATAGGTTTCTGGATGACAAATTCATGAGCAAAGTGATTTAAAGCGTTTCTAAATAACAAATTCATGGATAAAAATTATGAATGAAACCAAGCAATTCTCTCCAAAGAAATTATAAACAAGACGCAACTGAAAACGTAACTGAGTTCGCAACACTAACAGCGCATAATGCAAGAAAAAAGCTCATGAAAAAAAAAGAAAAAGCGATGTTTGCTAGCATTTTATAGAATTACCGAAAAGACAGTTAAAGGAATATTTGTGACAGTTGCATTCAGTATTGTTTATTCAGTTAAATTAAAAGATATTCTCAAAATGAAATAGCAAAAGGTGAACCCGGTACATTCACATCGCCGTACTTGACAAAAATAGAGCCTGTGACTTCCTCCTGAACGAGATACTTGACTACATATTGGCCATTACCAAGATGTTGCAAAGCAACTTGTTGACATGGCCCTTTCGATGTGAGTAGACCAACATATAAGATATTGTCTCCTTAAGTTATTAACTTTCTTACCAGTAATTTCTTCAGTTCATTGCTTGCTCTTTTGAAGCTTAAAATATACTAATCCATTCTTATCTCTTTACCAACTCTAATCTTTTAGATGTAAAAAACGAGTTTGCACATTTAAAGTACTCTTCAAGATAACGAACCTGCAAGGCCAGTGTCGATGTTAAAGACTGCCAAATGACCAGGAAAAAATTTATTTAAACCAGGACCCGTCACTACAACTTTGCTCGCATCTCCAGAAAAAACCGTGGCCCGTTCAATTATATCGTTTCTAATTCTAGAGCGTGCATCAATCTTAAATTCGATATATTATTTACTGTCTCTGCCAGCTGTAAAGTGACAAAACGAAAGGAAAATAACCTTCAAGGACGTACTGCCTGGTTTGCCACCACCAAGTTTTTTACCTTCCACAACTAACTTAAATGGAGAACCAGGAATATGAATCCCTACAAAAGGATACAAATTAGATCAAAAGAATATAAAAGCTAATTATTACAAAAATGGAACGTAATTGAACATGAAATTTGAGGAAACTTAAAATCCTGTTGTGATTTGACTTACAACAGGAAGAAAAGAGAAAAACTCATTGAGTAACACTCTTTCTTCTTAATTTTTGATGGAAATGATAAATTTTCATTATGAGCGATGCACATTAAATCCATGAGATTCATGTTCACAATTTCTTTTTCCACTCGCACGTTTTCATTCCAATATTGCCCAGGAAAAAAAGATGGAAAAAGTGGTGCGAAAAATACAAAAGCTGCATATTTTCCACTTTTCATGTTTAAAACAAACCTGAATACTTGATAGTAACATAATATGGTCCAGGTGCTAATGCAATGTAGCAGACTTTGTAACCTTCTTCCACATGAAAAAGGTTGAAAATTACTTGAAAAAGAATGATAACTGAAGGACAAAACTGACATAAAAACACACCACAGTTTAATTCTATTATTTTCCTGACTATCATTTAAACGTAATTTTTGATCTCTAAAGAGCATTATGGAAATTTATTGTGTGCAGAACAACTAATGCATTTTGATGAGTTTTGAAAACCCGTCGATAACTTCATCAAGTCACCAACAGCTTAAAAACAACGACTAAAAGCAAAATAAGATCAAAACGAGTAAATTACATCACATGCATTCAGAGTAACTTCTGATGGTCCATCGAATCGAACTTGGAGAAGTCCTATTCCGGCATTGCATATATTGATAATAAATGAAGAGAGCTCGCCAGTTTGCCCGCTACGAATACTGTCACCGACCACTGTTATCACTGATGGATCGTTATCCCAACCTGTGCCAATTCGAAATTGGAAAGGTGAGTCATACATAGGTTCACCATCAAGCATCACATCAACGTAATAGTCTCCAGTCTAGAAATTATTCATTGAAAGCAAGGATAAGCAGATAGACTTCAAAAGATAAAGTAGCATCAGAGAAAAGAAAATAATTGTGAAGTTTTTCGCTAGAACATATGAAGAATGGAAATTCATGATGTCATTCAAAACTAAATCAACAAAAACAACCTCTATAGGAATGAATCGGACACAGTATGAGTCCTTTTCGTCAACTGGGAGGATGTCGACTGCTTCAACCCTGTCGCTTGGCGTATTGAGCTTCGCTTCAAGATGACCTGTTGCACCATGCGTATTTATTATAAAAGAACATATTTCACCTGGCCTTCCAGAATCTGACAATGACTTCAATTTCAGATTGCGAGCTCCTCCAACTGCAGAAACAGCATACATCTTAAAAAATCAAAGTTTGATAAGATTGCGAAATTGATGAGGCGCTCATGATTGAGAATACTTAAGAGCTTGCTATTACCAGTAATATAACAAAGTAAGAATTAAGAACTTTGAACGGTGAGTCTGGTATATGTTCAGCATTGAATTTGACAGATATAAAATATTCTCCGGGCTTGGTAATTAGGTAATTCAAATGACAGTTTCCATCCTGAAAAAATGATGGTCAAGGGCAGTCACGTATAGATTTCTGGCATTCAGCTTAGCAAGGCAATTTTAAGAATCTTAGATTTGGTAACCAAGAATCTAACGAAACGGCTCCATTTAAAAAGAATTTATTAATCTGTGCGGAAAAAATTTTATTCTAGTGTCAAATCTAACTTTTTCGCTGATCACAACAAATTTTGCTGCAATCTTACAGTTTGTTATAGTCTCATAGCGAAACTTACTATTGTTAATGGTAAAAAGGTGTGGCGTATCGTTAATGTCTACAATTTTAGTCATATAACCTTTTTTCAAAAAATAAAATTTGCAGCATCACAATACCAAATTTAAATGAAAAAATTTTCACCTCATGTTCGTGGAACTGTAAGTCAGCCTTTGATGGTCCTTCCATTGTTACTTCTAGTTCGCCTCGTCCGGCCTCTCGGGTGTAAAGATTGAATGATTGCTTCTTGTTAGTCTCTGCTCGCTTCAAACCAACTCCCGCTGCTCGTACTTTGTGTGCGCCCATTTCGTTCAAATATCCTACGGTGAACTGGTAGGGACTCCCTGCAAGGGAAAACATTAATATTCGGAGTTATTATTTCAAATCTCCAGTTTTTTAAACCTTAAAAAACGTGTGGACGAATACAGAATCAACCTGGGACATGTTGTCCTTTATAGAACACAGCAATTGCATGTGGGCCATCCAGTGCAGGAGTGAATTCAATTCGATAAAGATGGTCACCAAGATCACGGACTTCAATATCATCGCTGCATCCATTAGGGTCTACTATTTTTGCTTTTGTGTCCACTGGTGTTACATTTTCCAATTGCAAATATATAGCAGTATTTTGTCCAGGTAAAACCATTGGTGCCTGAAGATAATTCCAAAACGCTCTTCCCGTAAGGTGAAATGATAATGCCCACTCATGAAAACCATTACCAGCAATTTTGAAAGCCTCATAAAACATGCTCACCTGTTTCATTTTCAAACTGGCGCTTTCTTTCACGATACCCAATCCCTTCCCTGTGCAGTTAATTGTGAATGGACTACCTATAAGTATAAAATACCATAAACTTCTCTATGAAACACAAATATAACATTACGAACAAAAGTAACAGGATTCATACTAACCATTTACATGTGCACCAGCAAATTTCACAGACAAAATATAAATGCCAGGTTCGGTAGGTCTATAAACAATATTAGCTAGACCTCCTTTATTTTCATTACAACTTAATTCTGCTTTTGACGGTCCCTGAATTGATATCGACAAATCACCGCAACCTGAAAAACCGAAAAATGTAATGTCGAACAAAGGATACATCAGCTGACGAGCTTTAACGATGGAGGAATATCTTCAATACAAAAATATTGCTACATCAATAAAGACAGAACTGTCAATGGATAGTTGCTCTCGACAGAAATTTAACACAAAAACCTTCTCGAAATGATAGCGCAAAAATTACCAGCATCACGCATATCAACTGCAAAAACGTTGTCATGCTGAGAAATAGCATTTGCTTTACCTTTACCACTAATAACAATTTTAGATGCATCTCCAATCTAAAATAAGAGCAAATAAGTTGTTTTCTTTCTGTTTCAGTGTGTAATCAGACAGACGGCGAAAAGTTAAACGCTCACTTGATTTTTAATATCTTCAATTCGGAAATTTGTTTTTTGTATAACTTGTTTATTCTTCTTGACAGTGATCAAGTGCTCACCTATTTCACGTGGTGAGAATGAAATACCTAAAAAGAGTTATAATGGATGAGTGATTTACCCTACCAAGGACCAAATCTGTTCAGTCACTAATGAGCCATACATCCAGGTGAGGATCATCATCACACTTCAAGTAACAAGCTATTTTAATATTACACATCGATATGTGTCAATTAGTGTCTTCTACTCTGATTAAAAAATGTGTTTAAACCTAGTGACAATAATTTGACATTACGGTCTACAGGACAGTCACTTTCATACACTAAGTACTTAAATGTAGAAGCCTTGTACAGAAAAATACATATGTAAAGGAATTTCAGAAGATAAGGGTGGTTCTGCTGGCTAGGTTGGCATGAAGTTTTCGAAATAATAGAACTCAATCACAACTTTGTGATCATATGGTAAGCGTTTTTTTAAGTTTTAGAATTACTGAAGCTGCTTAGTTTGATAATTACAATAATTAATAACTCTCCAGTGTATTGCAGTCTTTGGAAAAAACAAAAGAATGACGACTTTTACTTTCATCATTTAACCATCAATCAGTGTTAAGGAAAGAAAAGTGAACAGGACTACCGATGTTAGTAGAATCAATCTGACGAATAATGCATGGTTCCTCAATCCCATTTGGACT
This sequence comes from Litomosoides brasiliensis, assembly GCA_013365375.1. Lineage (NCBI taxonomy): Eukaryota > Metazoa > Nematoda > Chromadorea > Rhabditida > Onchocercidae > Litomosoides > Litomosoides brasiliensis. Next base: position 90,794 of record JABVXW010000049.1, on the reverse strand, counting down.
TTTCACTGATGCCGATAAGTCCTCAATTCCAGTATTCTCAACATTAACTGTGACCTAAAAATTTCAGATGATGAATAGTAGCAAACAACATCAAATTGATAACTTTAATGCTTCAATTAAATATTGTAAAACTTAATCCTGAATTAAATTTTGCTATATGTGCAAAAACTTTCCAATCATATTGAGCTTTCATTTGAGCTAAGTACCATATGTGCTCATAACAAATCACTTTCACACATTCGATTTTGTTTTGAAAAAACAAAATTAGAACCTCCGATAATGCAGTTGATTCAAGAGATAAGTGTGCTCTTTTTTGACCTTCATCTGTCACATATACAATAAAAGGCGAGTTTTTTACCGGTTTTCCGGAAAGCTTGATGTGAACTTTGTATTTTCCAGGCACGGGAGGTGTCCACACTACAGAGCATGTGCCATCCTGTAGGAAATCATTATCAATGCACAGAAATGATTGGAAGAGAAAGTTTAACATAGAAAGTCAGCATAATCACCTTATTATCATGACATTTTATTGTAGCTTTTGCTGTGCCTTCAATTGCAACAGACAAATTTTTGCTAGGTGAACCTTTCGCGCAAACCGTAAATGCTGCTGGTTCACCGACAACCGCTTGCAACAAACCAGGACCATATACTGTCGCATATTCTTCATCTGCTTCATTCACATAAAATGAAATTGGGCTTCCGGACATATTAATGCCATCATGTTGTATGAAAAGTTGATGACAACCACATTCTTTTGGGTGATATGTCACCGTCACACTTCCGTCCCCATTACACTGTAAATAGTGACGAAATACTATAATGAAATACTGCTAAACCTAAACTCGTTTAAACATATTTGTACATGTGAAACCTCTTAACTCACATTGATGTAGGCACTACCATCTATACCAGACGGTGTCTTGACGGAAGCAGTAAGTTTGTTAAACTGATATTCTGTAGCAACAGCAAAACGAAAGCTGTGAGGTGTCAGATGTTCGTCATTTGCAGACTGTGCCTTTTGTCCAGAAACATTTTCATCCAAACGAGATGAAACACACTGAAAATTTCTTGAGCTTTTTTCCAGAAAATTGTCTAAATGTTGAGTGGAAAGTCGCCTTTAAGAGTTGGTTACCACTTACGCTTTGTTGCTCCTTCTAGCAGAAATTTAACTCTTTTCTAGCTATATTTTTTGAACCACCGTTTACAGGCTTAATATCCGTCATAAACAAAGCTGTTTTAAAAGAAAACCTCAAAATCGAATGTTCCGCCGGGTATATCAACACCCCCATACATTAGCACAACTCGATGTCGCCCCTCAGCATGTGGCGTGAGTGTCGCAATATAAATGCCATCCTCTTTCTTTTCGATTTTTGTTTCCAATTCAATGCTATCAGAAAGAGCATTTATTGCTCCTTCTCCTCCATCCTTAGTATTTACCACGAAAACTTTTGGTTCTCCAGCAATCCACAACTTATCAAGTGATTTTGCTAAAACAACTTACTGTACAACAAAGACGCCATTAACATAGCTGAACATAAGCATCATCGAATTATGGAAAACTAGGCTATCACTCGCATTGTTTTAAGAACACACTTCATTCATTCAAAAAATCACAGAACAGTCTTTCGGGTATGATACAGATATCAATGTAACTGTCGTAAATATGTTGTAAAAGGCTTTAGAGGACACGATTTTCCCGAAACAAATTGAAATAATTAACTTCATATGTGTGACAACAAATAACGTAGATGCATCCTATCACTGCATCTAAATTTGTAAATTTCATGTACACTGTAATGTTTTGTTAGAAATCTCACATTCTACGAAGCATTTATTTGCCGAGCCCACTGGCACAGCAGTTAAGGTATACGGATCCGAAAGCGGTTTCCCATTGACGTATATTACGATAACATACATTCCTGCCAAATCTGGTATGAACTTCAATAAATACATTCCCCAGTCACAGTCTCCAGTGAGCACTGATTTCCGCAACTTACCGTCTGGACCCTAAAATATTCAGAACTGAAAAATCAAAATCTTTTTCCTGTCTACAGGACTTTCACATAAAAGCAGCGGTGGCGTAGCAGTTTCAATATGTTATGAAGAAAAAATCATGCAAAACCATCGACATCTTATTTTGCAGACCACTCCCACGCGATACTTACCTTGGCAGGTAACAATCCCTTTTTTAAAGAATTGCATAAATACATAAACTTTGAATAGGCACACAGTTAAGCTATATGGAATTTTTAATTCAGTTAATTAGTGGAAATTGACAACTTTACGACTATTGTTGAACCGTCATTGTCATACTATTAGTAAAAAAAAATGTTTCACTTTTATTTCTGCAACCAATTCATCAATTTTTCCAGCTTTCGTAATGTCAATCATTGCTTCGAATTGGAAAGAGGCTTGCACTATTGGCGGCAGGAAACCACCAGAACGACTTTTCAGTGCTACATATTCTTCTTCGGGCTTGACGACGAAAATCAACGGCCTGGGAATAAATTTATAAAGAAATTAGGTAAGGGAAAAATTGTCATTTGTCATATATTAAAAAAAAAAATTGTCATATGAAGAGTCAGCTTAGACAATATTAAAACTCCTATAATTTGCAAAGTAGTTAAAACATTTTAAATGATATATGAAACACAGAAAATTATTACTTTCCAATAATTTCCTTTCCATACAGAAGTTCCAATGTTATTGTTTCACTTGCCGTAGTGTTTGGGATGAAAGTAACTCGATATACTCGAGGTCTAATTTCCTCAACAAACGGCTGTTCGAAACCAGGAGGAAGACGTGCACTCACTGGTTCCAAGGCAGTGAGCGTCGCATCAACGGTAAGTGAATTCGGCACTCCAACTCGGGCAAGTCCATTGCTACCTTCCGTTATTACAATTTTCGACGGATCACGTTCGTAATCGGCTATCAACATGAATGGCGAACCTTACAAAAAAATCGGTAACTTTTAAGTCCTATTCGATTCCTACACGTAATTTCCATGGACCGGAAGGTGTTTTACAACTCATGAATAATGAAAGCATAAATGTTGCAACACAAACCATAGAAACAAAGGTTAACCTGGAATTTGATTTTTTCTATCGCCATAATAAATCATTATTTCGTATAGCCCAGGGATCTCTGTAACATACTCCACTGTGCATAGACCACTCTTATTATCCACCACATTTGTTTTTACTTCTGAAGGTCCCTTGATCGATACTTCCATCTTTCCCTTTCCGCCATCCTTAAATAAAGTTATGGAAAGAGTTTACACTGTTATCACCCTGAATGAACACATAAGCATATTCTGATTGACCATATCATAAGTTGTTCCTTGACGCTTATTTTTGCTACTTTTATTTCAAAAATGATGTCGAGCGATTAGTTGTACGTCTTAAAATTAGAGCTTTTGGTCTTCATGATACACAACTGCCGTTATCACATCCTAACAGAAACGTCGCCTAGTTATCACTTGAGTGACAAAGTCGTCATTGAGCTCGATTTCAGGTTCAAATTGTAAATAATGAGTACAAATCTCATTTTATACTACCTTCGTGTCGACCAGAAATTTCGCTGGCACACCAACAATAGCATGTTGAAGCCCTTCGCCAATTGCTCGGCACTTAGTTACTTCTTCTCCATGCCGAACAATAACTAGATATTCGCGAACCAAGTTTTCGTCGAAAAAAACACATATTTTCGTTTTCCCTAATTTTTCTGCTGTCCAGAAACCTGAAGAAAATATGCTAGCAACATATATTAAGATAAACTGGGCTTAAAGATAAGCTAAAGGACTTTGCAAAAAAAGTCACCTCTGTAAATGTTTGAATTATGCCCATGTTCAAAAGGTATAGAATATTTTGATCCATCAGCTTTTCCAATTTCCTGCACAATAACTTCCACGCCATTTTTCATGGGCGTCAAGCTCCCAATATCAATAACAATATCTTTTCTCTGCCCCACTATCACGGTTTCTGAGAAATAAAACACAACACAATTATTTTCAAAAGTTTTTAAAAAGCGGTATCATAGACTGAGGTATATTCCAGAGAGAAAGTAACTAAAACCACTGAAATACCCATTCACATCCTACTAATTGCTAACCGTTATTGAGACCATGCACCAAAATCATGGAGGTATCCATTCTTTTAACTGCTAAAACTTTGATTTTTGTTAACTCAGTTGAGTCACCAGATGCACTATCACGAACCGTCGCTATAATCTGTAACGCCAACTTATAGTTTAATTGCATCAAGAAAATATGATAGACGTTACATTTTCTATATAAATTAGACAAATAGTAAAATAATAACCTTATGTTCGCCAGGAGTTTCTGGTTGATATTTGAATTCATAAACAGTTTCTGAAAGCTGGTACTGGGTATGATGAACTAAAGATTCATTCGGTCCTTTAATGAAGATTTCCGGAACTACCATTGCATCACGCGTGCGAAATGTAAATCTCGTAGTGACTCCGATTACTGGCATCATCACAACATCATGAAGTCGACCAAGTAACGGAGTATATTTTGCACCAGGAAACTGTGAAAGATAAGTCATAACACTTTTCTCATCAACGGCCGGACTGATCAATTCCTCAGGTTCAATAAGCTGAAAAAGTAAGGAACTATACTCGCTAAAATACATTCTCTTAAAGCACCGATCGATGTAATTCAGGACGTACTGCAGTAATGCTAAGATAATCACTAGCAAGCTGCATTGCAGTAAAAGTTGATTGTAAAGCTTGTGATGGTAACCATTTTCGCCAGCCAACCTCCAAATTTGGAGCACAAGAGTCTACCTGAAAAAAACATCCTATATTAAATCAACAAGAACGGGAAAAAAGACTTTTTCATTCTAATTCATTAAAAGATCATACCAAAGCACCAAGGAGAATTCCATTATTCCAATCGGAAGTGAAATTGGTCACAGAAAGTTCGGCTGGTAATTTTGCTCTTATCCAAGTCAGAAGTTTTTCTTTAGCTGATATTTCATTACTTTTTAATTCAACATTTGGAAAATCCCAAATTTGTTTTGAGATGGAGTAATGTAATATAAGCGTCCACACGAGACCCAAAATTAGCTTCAGATTGTGATTTGCTATTGCAGAACTGTCTAAAAACGAGCAAATCATGAGACGTGCGAACAGGTTGGATCGTTTTACTCATTTCCTCTCAATGATTCAAAGAGTATATCAACTCGTAAAATATTTTGTCAATATGAGGATAAAATAACGCACCGATATTAACAAGCTTTATATGTTCCTCATTCTCCAAAAACTGCAACGCAAGAGAAATATTTTCAAGTTTTTGATGACGGAATGCGACTTTTTTATTGTGTCGACCAAACGACTTCCCGGAAAGCACTTCAACCAAACGGATCAATTTCAGGCCTTCTTCAAAATCGGTTTTCTAAAGAAAATTTTATAAAAAAGTGCAAAAGAAGTGGCCAGAACATAAAGCACGTAATGAAATACTGTATATTCTAAAACATACCAAATCAGACACCGTTACATTCACCTGTTCTAACTTCTGCTTAACCCAACGAGTGAAGGTATTCAGTTGAATTCTTTTCCACGATGCGTCATGTTGCTGTTCGATCATGGTTATCTATAATGACGTGTAACTTCATACGTATAATTTTGAGGTTTTATTATGTCTGACAAAGAATCCTTCTCAATCTAAGGCTCCTTCCAAAGCACAAGCCCTTGACGATTTTATTTATCTTCAACTTCGAATCCGCAGAGCACTTCATTATTGCAAGAATTGCCAAGCATATTTTAATCAAGCACTGACAGCTGTATGTTAAAAAATTTCAATCTTTCTAATTGTATTCAATAACTACTGATGAAACCACTGTTGATATAGGTTCCGTCATGATCTTTGTATAATATATGCTCCTAAGGAATTAAATTAACATAGAACGGTTAGGGTAAGAAGAGGAGGCGGCAGAGTAGAATGACGAAAAACTTTAACAGAATGGTTAAGGCTAGGGTGATCTGGCATAGATTACTATCATCTTCCATGATGCTTTGATGATTGCATGCTTAGTACATCTCTGCTGTCCCGTTATGGTTGTAGCAATATGAGCAGAGCAAATAATACTCCTCAGTATTACCCGATGTCCCGACAAGATCAAGGCGACGAGCAATCTGTTATGTCCGTACACAGACGTGCAAATACGTGCATATCTCGCAAGGGAGCTCATGTTGAAGTAAATGGAAACACTATGCTCGTTAGGAATGGATGTTTCCCTGCACTGTTGGAATGGACATTACAATTCGCACATACATTTCTCTCCATTTTTGCGCCATGAGGGCGAAGAAATCAAATTTAGATTCAAACTGGGAATAGAGTAAGGTATGAATGTTATGTGAATTAATGACTAATGCTGACACACTTCTCCCTCAACTTTCTTCCGTTTCTCATCCAGAATTCGGCTTAATCTTTCCCGAAGTAGACCTCGCTTCACTCTTTCTTCTCGATGTATCTGCCACACTTTCTCTTAGAAATTTAGATGTTCATCACGTGAGGTATGTGCACATATTCCATCACGATACCTACATCTCTTTAGTCAGTGGCTGAATTTATAATTGGCGGTGTTTTTGACAGCTTCTGCTGAATTTTTAGATGACCTAAGTCTCAACAAACATTTGATACCTTTCAGAGATTAAGCAACACGTCGTAACAATCCAGACTAAATTATTTTTAGCAAGTACCTGATATTGCTTGCTTAAGTTAACAGTTCATTGAAGTAGGGCTCTGCTCTGTTTCAATTCTTCTGCTGCATTGCAATTAAGTCAGAGTCACACTTGTTTATTTTAACGATTCTCTAATATCACAGAATCTTCAAACTAGTTTTCAGAATGATGGTAAAAACTATTGAAAGTCAATTGAGCACTGAATGCCGCTTAGAAGGAAATATACCACATCATTATGTTAAACAGATAATTTGTATCGGATAATTCTATAAAGTAATACAATAAGTGTACACGTAATAGTGACATGTAGAAGCTCCATGGACAGCTCATGTTATACTAATTCAATGTCTTGACTCCACGAAAGTAATGAAAATTAAATAATGCTACTGTTATTGTAACCTTTTCTTATGTGTAAAATTAAGTATAACTACTGAAAAAGATACCATTACGAGTATCACTTAGAACACCACTGTTATCGTTAATTACATGGTTCCTTTCTCAGGAGTGAAACGAAAAACAAATCTTTTATGGCACAAAAACATGAAAATGAGATAAAATGCTGGTTTTTATATTTTAGGACCGAAGTTGCGCTAGTATGAGTATATATGCACATATTTTTTGTTGTTGCAAATAATGGAAATGCATGAAAACGATGAATACTGCGACCACAAGTCATTTTTAGGAGATTACTCGTAAAAACTTAGTTGCAAGAAATTAATGCTAAACAAAAACGATGTAATAGCGCACTTTCAGTATGAAAAAACATTCCGACGCTATTTTCCCACAAGAATTGGGAAATCGCTGCCAAACAATTATCATCGTTTAAACCATTTGTCATGCCAATAAATGCATAAGCGAAAGAATGAAAGTAAATGCAAATGAAGGAATGTATGTACAAAGGAAATAACGTACTAATGTTAACAAACTTAAAAGTTACTACGATGAATTACAGTTTTCTTTCCATCATGAACCCTTGGGTTTGAAAATCACAATGTTATATAGCAAACATTGTTACTGACAACAGACAATAGAAACAATGTATTACTGTAATTGTCGGTTCATGAATTGAAAGCTTTGGGTGAAAAGGTACGAAATTCAAGGGCTAAGTTAATACATTTATCACCTGAACATGATTGTAAATGATTCTGGTCAAGTTTTCAAAGACATGGAATGATGAAAATTGGATAATTTTCTTAAAAATAATTTTCTTCGGTAATTTTGCAAGAAATACCTCTTCATGCTGTTCAGGTAAGAAAAACTAAATCTGCACAACTTAATCTCATTACGATAACATTGATCTCAATTATCGACTTGTGGCAACTATGTCCGACTTCTTGTTCCCCTCTTGTCAAAACAATAGACTTGCAACATTATTAATAAATCGATTATAATCTAAAAATCGTGGAACTACACAACCTTTTTAAGCTAGTAATAAAAATCAAACAATAAAATTTGTCGAGATAAAACCACCCCACAATCACTTTATAGATTCAATCCAAAATCGAGTATGATGTTATGATATGTAAAAGAAGAGTAAACATATCGAACATGCTAAACTCACATTTTTCTAAGCTTCAAAACGAGCAAAATAAATTAAAACTAACTTGTATTACTCCACATAACCAAAATTGAGCTGGACTATTTTCATAGATAAAATAAACTGTTTTACCACAATCTCCAATCATCCACACAAGTACCATGCCAATACTAAATCTTTTGAATATGTTGAAGGAATTTCGATAAAAATTTCATTTCCATATTGTAATTTGAAAGAAAATGGCCTTTTGTCTATTTATAAACTCCTAACATGAAAGAATAGCTCAGAGAATTTTGTGAGATTGTTCCTATTACAGAGGCTACAAACAGAGAATCAACTTTTTGCTGAACCTCATTCCCGATGTAGAACGTCTCGAGCAATTCTGTTTTAGTTGAGGAAAACCCAGACATGCTTCGGAAAGTAAGGCAATTAGACCGAGGACTTCCACATATATCATATACTGAAAAAAATGCATAGAACGTTTAAAATTTTGATAGGATTCTATAAAAAAAAACTGCAGTCTTATTTTCTGAAAAATTTCCATGTTTCAGTTTTTCACTTATTGATAAGAAGTATAAAAGTACCCCGCTGAAAAAATAAGTAAGTCCAGACGAAAATATAACAAAAGCAAATATCAGAATAAAATAGCTCGAGAAATCACTCCACTGCCAAAAATGGCTTATCAGTTGACCAGCTAAAAAACAAACTAGTTAAAAACTTTAAAAAGCTACAAAGAATGCTATCTAATCTTTCAAAACAAAGGAAATTAAAAAACTAATCAGACAAACAAAACATGATTATAAGATGAATTGGGAACTGCCTTTCAGACTGTAAGTCAAATAATCTGAAAAAAAATTCTAAAAGAGTTTTTTTTTTGTAAAAAAGCAACATTGAAGAGGGATGCCAACACTAAGGAATCCAATCATGTCGTTAATTCGATAAAAATTAAAACAAGTTCCACGACAAAAATCAATTGCAAAAACATAATTATTTGATTAAAGAAATAGAATTTGTAAAAATACTCCAAGCAGAAGCTCGTTGCGTTTTATGTACATATTTTTGATTTGTTCGCACTGATATTTCCAACATGAATATCATTGATATCAACATCACTATGCTTTGAGCAAGAAGAGCCAATTCGAATCGTTTACCAAACCTAGAAAAGAAAACAAAAGACATCAGGATAATCCGGCACCAAGCGTAATGATCCCTCAAGGATCAAAAGACGCCTGCAGCACATCAAAAGAGAATGAGCAATTTCCGATGAATATACAACAAAATCATGAGTCATCTATTTTCAAAGATGGAGATTATTTATTCTGCAACCAGTTAAAATTGTTAAGTGGTTAAAATCGTTCCAAAGAGCTAATTAATTAATTAAGCATTAAAAATAAGAAAAAATTTTTTTAATGCCAACCAAAACATAATTCGAAGTATATTTGCTATAAGCAACGTCAAGCATACAAACAATGAAAATCCGCTAGCATCTTTTCGTTCATGAATTTCTTTGTACTGAAATATGTATGCCAGTGAACCGCCAAATATTATGAAACCCTTAGTGACCACGGTTAGAGATATAATGAATATTTTCTCCAACGGAATAAGATCCATTCCTGACCTGGATAATTTCAATTATTATTAGTTAAAATGACATTGCAAGAAAAGCTTGATATGAAAGGATAACCAGCAATTTTTTTTGCTTTAAACAATAAGGCAAAATATACCTTTGAATATAGTATTGAAGTACCTGTAAAAAAAATTAAAACAAGTTTTGAAAAGTGCACAATGAGCTCAGATCACCTGAATTGATAAAGGGAGAAATAGATAAATACAGATAGGTATTTCATTCTCATTTACAGAAAAAAGTGGACTAAGTAGTCTAGAATTGGTCAATTTCAAAGAACGACTTCAAGATAGAATAGCTGAATTTAAGGATTATCTGATAATATATCTACAGAAAATAAACTGATAATGAAAAAGCTACCCAATCCGAATCCTAGTATTATTTTGATGCTATGAAAGCCATTAAATATGAGATCACTGCGAATATTCAGCAAATATTTCTCACTGTTGACATATAATTTTGCACTGAATCATTCACTTCATCGAAATAAAAATAAAACAAAAAAAGAAAAGGGAAAAACAAACTTTTCGATGACGAACATTCCGACTGTTTAGTAAATAAATTACCGCAGCTATATTAATAGCGATGATAGTTCACCTTTAATTGCTTCCTATGTCGATGACAAAATTATTTTTTGAAATTCCAAAACTCTGCAGTACTGGTTGACTGACGGCATAGATTTAATTGGGAATGTGAAGCTTTTATCAATTCTATTTACATTTTATTCCTGAAATTTTATTCCTTTTTGAACATCAATAAATGATTAAAAAAAACGAATGGATGGGACAATAACATCAAAATAATAGTGAAAATGATAAAAATCGCTATTCCCAATCGATCCCTTCGTTACTTATATCCTCATAATATAAGAACAAGGCATTAATCCTTATTCTCATTATTACTTTCTGTCATTCTTCTCCATCCAACGATGAGTGAAAAAGTTAGAGGACACTATGTTTTATATAAAACAGTCAACAATTCAGAGATCACTGAACGCGTCTAACACCTTTCATTTACCGTTCTTTCTGTGAATTATCGCCATTTTCCAATACACCAATCATGAAACCAAAAAAAGTCCAATAATTTTCTAATGACTCGCTACAGAAAAATACTGTCCTAACAAAAAAAAACCTTTGGCATGACATTTTGATTTTTGATGACATAGTAGGCAGTACGTAACTTTCAAAACCCCAAGTGTATTCTGCACAACAAGAAAAATGAAAATTCATAAATACAAAGAGTCACTGCAAAAGAGGAAAGTAATTTAAAACTACGCTGTTTTAAATAAAATTCATTTACAAAATCAAAAACCATTCTTTTTTCCAGAAGTATAACGAGATCTTTTATAGGTCTTTCAACTACGAATAGGAAAGAAGGACGTGCACATAATCAAACTAAATTTTTCGCTTAATCACAAGCAGCACTATTAGTTCTATTTACACAATTAATATATTATTAATTTCAAGGCTATTATAGCAAATCTATCGTAAGACATCCAAAAATTTTGGTTAAAAGTACCTCCAATCATCGTAGGAAAAGACCAACAGGAAAAGCATAAAATTTAGCAGACCCAATAATGAAATTTCACTCTCTTTATCGATCTCAGTTTATTGAAGGCTCCGAAAGTGATAAGTATAAAGCAAACAACAACCACCTTTTTTTTGTGAAATAAAATTTAAAGACCAAGGGGAATCATATGAAAATTTCTTTATCTGTACAATTGTCCATATTCCCATTATTTACAACTTCTAATCACCGTCATTAGTCCGTACTCATTTCTCATTAGACGGCTGATATTCATCAGAATCACACCAATTATGCTTTATACATAAGTTATTCAATGTTAGGTACTCATTACTTCAGAGGAATCTTCTAGAAAATTAGAATACTTAGATATTATGTTAGTGACGAACGGTAATGTTTATGATGTTCTCAATTAGCATATAATTTAGCATCAAGAGAACACGCAAATGAGCAAATCAATTCATTTTTCGTTGGTGAACTCACGTTGCGGGCGAGTAGTCACTCAGAGAGCTATGCCTGACAAGTCATGGACCGCAGACGCATATATTAACTGCTACATGGAAAAAGGAAAATTCAAACAGACAAAAAAGCCTAAGGAAAGCCCAAAAAATGTTAACGATTAGAACTTGCAGAACTGCTGCTAGCAGCAAAATCGATTGAAAGCTTTGAAAATTTCATAAAAAGAAATGCAATAAATTATGCAATTGAGGCAATAGAATGCCATCTGGAAATTCACTTTTGGTTAATAACGCTATGAAGACAAACTTTTTATTTCACTTCTCAATCACAAAATTCATTCACATTCTTGCGAATGGACAGGAACTGTATAAATGCAACCAATGTATCACTGCAAAAAAAAACATACATGGTAAGAACGATATGTACCACAAAGAAAGAGAGTTTTTGACTGTGACAACGTTTCGGGTAACAAATTCACGAATTTTCTTATCTGATTTCCCCCAAATTTCAAGAGTTGATTCGGACAATTCATCAATTCCATCTAAAATCGACTTGCTACCACATAATGAAGAAACTTATGTCAGATGCCACTTATCGGTCCTTATTGAATAAAGCTAAATATAAATTTAAACTAAATACATATAAAAACAACAGATGCAAATTTACGAAACTGTGAGAATGATAACAGTTTTGATACATTTTTCAACTAATCTGATAAAGTCACTCAAATTTCATTCTATAGTAAAACAGTGCTATAGATATGGCAAACTTAAAAGTGATATCAAAACAGACAAGAAATTTATGTTCAAAGTAAAAAGAAATAAAAAAGATCACTATCAACGAAAAGAAAAAAATTCGATCGAAATCTCTCGAAAATTTAAATTCTGAAACGACCAAACTTAGAATCAACATGCAAACACAAGCAAAACAGAACAAATTTCAGCGCCATAACTGCATAACAAAAAGAAAGGGTTATATTTGCCTGAACTCCAAGGCAACAAATGATAGATCCATGAGACCAGATCTCCATTCTTTAATTCAAGAATATTTAACAATAAATTGTTTGCCAAAGAAAGAGGGAGAGAATAACAATAAATTAAACAAAACCTTGAAATTTATAACTTCAAATCAGTGAAATACGTGTAATCATGGTGCCACGTGTACTCGATGTGGCGGTCTCACGATCAATTTTCCACTCTGAAAGATTTCCATAAACTTTATGTTCTTCAAAAAAAAGACATTTCCAATCAGAATTATTATTTGCTTAAAATAAAATGTCTCCCTGGAATAAGATTTCTATTTTTTCTTTCCAGCACCAAAAAAACCGCGTACTCCATACGAAATATTTTCGTTAAAGAAAGGAAAACTTACATTATCTAAGATATCGTAAAGTTGAATAATGAAAATATTAAATCTGTTTAAACAAAAACATACGTCATCACAGCTAAGGCTGAAGTCCGCTAGTACTGAACGACATCGTGAAGCAATGCTGAAATGAATATAACAGTAGTAAATATGCAATAATAACTAGTGAGTACTAACAATAAATGCATGATTTCGTTCAAAAGCGAGCTAATCATCCGAATATAACTTATAATTACGGTTCACATAATTCAAATGTCTTCATTCACATATATGTCATGTTTGGTATGGAATGAGTTCTAAAAAATATGGCATATTGTCCAAGATAGATTAGGAAGGATCGCAAAACACCTATTAGCCGATACTAAAACCACTATAAGTGTGCAGAAGCAAGAAAAACAGAAGTAAAACATATAATTGAAGTTTGTTCATATCCTAGTGGACAAAAGTTCCTACTCATTTCTGCAATAAATCTCTATGAAAAGCAAAATTTGAGTAATACATAAGAAAAGTTTCGTGGTAATAAATATGCTCAGTACATTCAATAATTCTGTACCCGGTAAACTATTGCAAGAAAATCTTGTAAAAAAACATATAAAACAGTATTTTTGGAAAACAAAGTTGAAATTTCAAAACTAGGAATTTGAGGGAACTTGTAAAAGTTGGTAAACCCATTAAAAAAACTAAGAGAACAAAATGCAGTTACACAACCAAACAATCAACACGACTTAAGCAAAATGTCACCATATTTGTCCATTCAGAACAAAATATTTTGTGATCAAAAAATGGTTTGGAATAAATATTTACAACAAATTCAATAGTTACACGTTACTTGAACGTGATTCACATAACCTGTACCATATGATTGTCCCATTACTCTAGTTTGACTCCAACATGCTCCACGCTGCGCTGCGGCAGTCTACAACAATGAGAAACATCTCTTCTGATATCCATAGGGTATGTCATAAACAAGGTAGGTCACGGAAGTGTGCAAAATACAGGCAGTTTAGATACCTGTAGTTTACACATTGTATGAAATCAAATATAATTAACTTACATGCTTGGTGCAACAGCACGGTTATGTATTCCGACACAACCAAATAGAAATAACAGTGAGGGCACACAAGCCGAAAAGACAAGATGATTTTGTAGTGATTCAACCAAAGTCACCTGGAAAAATCTGAGATTTCTAATCGAATATCTTGCAAAAATAAAGTATAAACTGCAAGGGGAAATCATATGGAATTAAAAAGATAAAAATAACACGCACAGTACGTATGGATGGATCCTTCAGCCAGAAATAAGCGCTCCACAACGTACATCCAAATGCGACTAGTAACACCACTGAAATGCTGTCACTTATGGATGTACAATTTTCTGGACATTTAAAGTGGAAGATTTTAGAATAATGTTTGAATCCCTAACCAATATGCTTCGGAAAACTTGAAATGCAACAGTCGATAGTGGTGGAATCGGCAGCAGTTCGACTACTCCTTCGCAAGAAAGTAGGAAATGTAAAGCAAACAAATAAGTGTTTTAGAATCATTTGAACTTGATATAAACAAATGCAAAAAAAACTCACACCGCCATCTTGTTGCAGCTGGTTGCATACCTTGAATCACTTCCGTCAGACGCCTTTCAAAGTAACGCAGATCTGTAGAACACTTTGCATATATAGTGATAATTATAATTAACTTTTAATATTTGACGAACAAATACAGGTACGCTAACATGCCGAACAAACAGCAAATTATCTGCAGATATTTTCTGAGTTTCAAAACAACTTTCGAACGCTTCTGTTTAGTCAAATTCCACGGTCTGTTCTAATTCAAAGAAAATAAAAAGCAAGATACCTTCACAGGCTGCAGAAGTCTCATCCATGACCTAACCGACGCACTCCTTGTTGCTACATTTGTCTAATTTGATAGCTCGATTACTACACTATACTGAAAGGTTGTAATTAATAATCAAATACATCAAAAACTATACAGGTGACTGATAAGACTATACAGGAATTTACGCCAAAAACCGCAAAAGTTACAAACGTTGTATCTCACTTATGTCACGTTACTATAAGGATATATAGTGGAGTGTCCACACATTCATTACGACCATCGAAAATGACCAAGTTTTTGAAAACCAACAAACTAACAAACCATACATACCTCCCACCATACCTCTCACTATGTCATATTTGCATCGGGATATCTAGGAATTAGTTAGGTCCGGAATACAAGTCATAAAAAAACACGGCCAAGTGAACGGAAGACGTATTAGCAATTTCGGTACTGGTTGGAAATTAAGAGGTAAGTTATAGTAGTGATGATATAGAGGTGATAGTAGATAATTTAAAACTGATATTTAAGTAGATACCATGTGGAGTGAAACGAAGAGAGGCGGGAAGATTGCCGTGGCACTTTCTGTTCCGAGAGATATGTAACGGAGATATTTAGTCATCCCGGAATCTTTTACGATCAGTGATGAGACATATGAGCGCCGTTTTCAGTTTTTATTGACAACGTTTCTTCGATGTCTTTTTCCACTTTTATTGACTGACTATACTCCTTCGATTCGTCATCATTTCAGCTAGATTGACTGCATATGATGACTTGTTTTGGTTTGTTAATTAAATTTGCGACTGGATAATAAGAAAAATGTTAGCTGTACTGGTTAGGTTTTGGAATGAGTCGTGCATTATTTTTTAAGTCATTTCTCATTTTTAATGTTTTAGTTGATGTTAATTTACTTATTATTTGGGATGGGATTTCACGTGAAGATGATCTGTCTGCAGATCCCCCTCACACTCATTTCTTCTTTTTGTCAGATCCACTGCTCCTAACTTGATTCATTTCAATAGCTGATCTGCTCGCCTTATACTGCATTCACATGGCTTTATTTCGAACTACTAGTTCTATGCTCTGCCAGTGTATACCAGTCTCAGTACTAAATAACTTTTTACAGACAAATTCCTGTAATGGATTCATCGTGTCAGAAACGTCTGACGAAAGAATACCAACAGCTTACACTCGAACCACCAGCTGGTGTCCATGTAAAGGATGAATCAACGCACGATTTGCGGCTTTGGACCGTTCACGTTGATGGTGCTCCGAATACACTTTACGCTGGTGAAAAGTTCACACTAAGAGTAATTTTTCTTTTCTTAACTTTAAATTTATAGGTATTTGTCGTCAGGATTTTTTGTTTCTCTGCTGATTGATAACAGAGAACACACCTGCTCTCCATTTCCTTTGACGGTGTTACACTGTTCAATTTAAGCCATGTTGATGCTCTGAAAAAGTTGTTGAGTTTTTCCTTCAAAAAACATTGGCTCTTCATTTTCTGAAGGAAAAAAAGGAAAAGAGGTAATTGGGAGATTTAAAAAACTTCCCGGTAGCAATATAGGGAAGTTAAGTTACTGAAGTACAGTCACATGACGAGTACAAGTGTATGCCAGCAGTAGTACTTCCTGTCCCTAACGTTGTTTCCTATTAATTTTTGAAAGTCTTACCAATAACGCAATATCTGATTGACTAGATGAAACTTTTAGAGTATGTATTCCCGACAACTCCTTAGAGGTGTACAAGTCGTTAGTTTTTTGTAGTGGCAATTCCGAGATACTAAGATTTCCACTACCTTTAATCATTTCTGCTTTGTTTTGGAACTGAAAATTCAGTGCCAAAGATTCATGGGAGATTTTATCTGCTGTTCAGTAAAATAGTCTGAAGTTCGAGTCAGTTGTTTGGCATTTCGACATACTTAGATCAGTTGAATGAAGAATTAATGTAAAGTAATGACCAGTTAAATGGATTATTGCAAAAGTTTCAATTTTGCCTTGTTTGCAGCGACACTTTTTTTTCTTTTTCAGTTTCGTTTTCCTGATGAGTATCCTTTTTCTTCACCCGAAGTTATTTTTATTGGTGATAATATCCCCATTCATCCGCATGTGTATTCCAATGGTCACATTTGTTTGTCGATCCTCAGCGACGACTGGACTCCTGCACTTTCTGTGCAGGCTATTTGTCTCTCTGTGTTATCCATGCTTTCTTCATGCAAGGAGAAAAAACGACCACCAGACAATGCTGTCTATGTGCGTACCTGTAGTAAAAGTCCAAATAATACACGGTGGTGGTTCCACGGTAAATTTTTTGCTTTAATGAATGGTTTTTTTTCAGAATTTTATTTAAACGTTCAAAATACTGTACATTGAAAGGAGGTGGTTACTGTAATGAAGTTCTTTACATAATACATAACAAAAATTCAAGTATGCTTTGCAACAGCTCTTTAAAATAATTTAATTTTATTGTAGTCAATGGTTATTTTGAGATGACAATTTTCGATAACTGTACATTCAATATCTTTCTTTATGATTTGTTTAAAATTTCTAAGAATAAGTCCTGTTGCAAGGCATACTGGGCACAAACCTTGCAGTGGTGAGAGGTTTTAAGGATTTTTTTAAATTGTGTACTTCTTTTATATTTCAGATGATACAGTATGACAAGTATGTCAGAGTCCGAAAGTACAGAGCTGATTTCATCCTAAACATTTCCATGGTATATAGTAGTTAGAGTTTTCTCTTGTTTTCAGTACTTTCTATACGTTTTTGTAAAGCTTTAGAACGTTGAATGTTATTATAGTGTATACATCTTGAAAAGTCATTCTATTGTTTCAGCAAAGGAATTGTTCGTCATAAGCAATCTTAATTGTTAGAAATTTCAACGTTACAGAGCTTTACTTGGAAGAAATTTTTTAGGTGTGATCTGTATATAAAAGATTAATCACACATATATAATAATTTTAAACGGAGTTGTAGAATATTTATAGAACATTTGTAATTTTGATTGATTTTTATGCTGTTTTCATCTAAGTTTTCGAAACAATTGCTGGAAAGTTCATGTAACAATATGTAACTACTAGAACTGTGTTTTTGATTATCAGAACATAACGTACTGTGATGGTTTTTTTCTGTAAGGTCTTTTATGAAGGCATAACTTAGTCGATTGGAATGGATGGAAAATTATTACAATTTATAACAGCGAAGTATTGGAACAGTATATTTTAAATAACAGATTTCCGAAAATCTTTATTAGCTTTCGGAGTTATGCGTGGTATTGGAGGATGAGCTGTGCGTTTTAGATTTTCAGATCTAGCTTCTTATAAAACTTCAAGAGCCTCCTTTCTTACAATTTTTTCTCCTTTTACGGCTGATTTTTTCTTTTACTTTTTATTATCGAAAAGTCTTATTTTACTAAATTCGAAAAGCAGCGCAGTTTGTATATGAATGTACATATTTGTTTGTCTTTTTACTCTTAAAAGCGGTAATTATTGTAGTTAAGTTGTTTGCCATTTCAGATATCTTCTGTATTTTGTCTGTTTTTATTTACTTAGAATCAAAAAGTGCTTTCTCTCGTGATGTGGGAAAATTTATTATAGCGGTGAGTGATGCACTGTCCGACTAAGTGCGATATTGCACCTGAGATTTGTATCATAGAGCTTGGATTAGTTTGTCAAAATAGTATAACAATGACTGTGTTTGGTCATTTTTCCATCCCTTTTCTGCTGCTATCATTGTTGTACGCAGTACTGAACTATCTTGTGTTGTAGGAATTTGTATGAAATAAAAATTTCGGTAGTTGTTCTTTTCGCTTCCTGGTTTTTTATCGATTGTCACGCTACTAGTCAAAACTCGAATAAACATAAAAAAGGAAGGAATCGAAATGAAAACATTTAAGAATGAAACTTTATTTCTTTCAACGAAAAGCGACAGCAGTATTTGTCTCCATCAGACAGTTTGACGTAATTAATTTGATTACAGTATCTGGACGCATCAGCAGACTCTATCGTAGACGTGTTTTTCGCTTCTAAAATCGGTGCGTTTTCAGATTTCAATAGCGGTGATGATGTTGATACCGTTACAGGAAATTTCGTGGGATTTGTTGGACCTCAGCAATATGTTAATTAATTTAAGGATTATCCCATGAGTAATGTATTATGTTTTCATTTTTCGATTTGTCATTTAATCGTTTGCTATGGATTTCTTTACATTAATGTGATTGTTGCGATGGTGCGGCTTTCCGAAACAAGTCATTACCGAGAAACCCATTTTCAATGTACCTCCCATCAAATTGTTAATTGTCTGATTCTGCTTCAGTCACAAAGCTTTTTGAGCTTCCGATTCTTCCTCAATCACCAGCAGTACTGAAATGGAAGATCATCAGTGGTTTAGAAACACTCACCATTTTACCGTTGTATTGATGTTTTGCTTTCAACATTCAATTTTATTTACACTTGCTGATCAGCAGTAAGTAACACGGCATATGTAATATCTCTTTCTTGTAATAATGATCATCGAAGTAAATTTGAACATCTTTCTAGTCATGCTTAAAAAATAAGCAGTAAATTGATAGGCAATTGCATACGTTAGCTATCTCGAGAAGAATTGCTATTCCATTTATTAAAACTCATCAGGCTTTTAGCAATAACCTAAATAAATCATTTATCTATCATCTTTCCTCATCCAATAATTGAAATCTATTTTACCATGAGTATCTAATGCGCTCTTTCCTTCTCATTCTTCATAAATTCTCTTATTCCTTTATCCATTTAAAATTACTTTACAACTATTTACATGAAACTGACGTAGCCATTCTGCTTGATTTTCCCGGTGGCTAATCACTGAATACTTTTCATCGCACCAATCGACCTAAGATATCCCAGCAATTCCTAGCTCCCTTCATTGCTATTTTCATGTCATTGTTACAACAGCTGATGAATTGTCTGTTCATCGAATTATCGTATTAGGAAGAGATTTATCTCCGAGAAAATCTTTGTAGCTATTCTGATTTAAAAATAAATGCATTTCTGACGGAAACAAATCGAATAAATGAAATGATTTATTCATCTCTTTATACTTTGCTATATTTGTTTAATATCACTGTTGACATGCCTATCCACGTGTAGAAGAATTGTTTTGTTTTATTGCCCTCTTTCCTGTCAATCTTTCAAGAAAGTACACGCCTCAATTAATCGCCACCGATCACTGCAGACAATTGCGCACATCTTTTAGTTCAACCGCAAAAAATTCATCGGCTCTTTCATCAACAGTTCTTCTTCTTTAAGGAACGCAAAAAATGTCATTAGTTTAGCTATTTGTTTTTTTTAATGTTTTAGTAATGAGTTTAAAAAATCAGTGAAAATGCATTTGAAGTTCTTTACAAAAAAAAGTATCTTGCAAAATCGAAATTCAAAATTCCTTCATATTCTTCTAGTCTGTATTGCATGTTATCAATTTAAGTATTGTAATTCATTTCAAGCCTCTTATTTTCCTGTAATTTCCCGATCAACTTCTTTCTTCCATTTTCGAACTCAAACAACAAAGATTGTTAATTGTTGGCTAATTTCAAACATTAATTTCTTCAGTCTACAATTCATCTATGGTCAATGAATTAATGTTTTTCACAGCCTTAATTCTGAAAATCAGGAAATTATTATGACACAACACAGAAGCAGATTATAATTAACAAGTTTGAAAAGCGATAGGACTGGTAATTTTGATGCCTAAACTATCATGCGATCAGATATCCTCAACTGATTAGTGTAATAATTAGCTCTGTTGTCCAAGGAAATATTGCGGTGAGGAAAAGCTTACATCCGTCAAGTGTGTTTGAGTAGGAGAATAGTGGACTAACTATACTTTGACTGTGACACGGACGATTCGAATCTAAAATAAAATGAAATTGCAGAGGCGCAAGTGTACCACTCTGTATCCTTCCCCAATCATAGATCTATACTGTATGAGTCATAATAATGGGAGAAATGAATTCAAGGCATGCTATATTTGCGAATATATGAATTCACCTTGACAATAGACCAAAAATTATGCGTTAAAAAACCAAGTTTGGTATTTGCAAGCTCTTTTGAATAACAGGAAAAGAGTGTTCGATACCCACCACAAACAGTAAATGAAATGAGATTTCCCTTTTACAGTTTATGACAACAACGATGTCAACGACGACAGGTGGCATCAATTGATGACAAAGCCGGTGAGTTAGTCGCTAAATGCAAAGGAATCAGACAATCAGATATTTCTCCTATCGAAATATGTCTGATTAATATGAAGTCTTATATTTCTGACAAATTTTCAAAATTAAATATTTAACTGTGAAAATACGTTACGGCTTGGCCTAACTTAGAGTTTACACTTAGCGACAGGAATAAGGCTTGTACTATCTTCACTATTTAGGATTGTTATTTTAACTGATTTTTAAGTTGAATTTTGAAATATATGAAAAGTTTTTGTCGTTTCCAATATTTTGACGCTAATTTTATAAATTTTATTTTATAACGCTAATTTTTATTTATAATTTTTATAATTGCAACTAACTCACCGGCTTTGTCGTCGATTGATGCCACCTGTCGTCGTTGACATCGTTGTTGTCAGAAACTGTAAAAGCAAAAATTGTTCCCGGAAATTTTAGCTTTAAATGAAGAGCAAATTAGGATTTTAAAGTGAATATATGAGTTGGATTTGCATGACTTAAACTGTGCAAATTGTTCAATTATGAAGTTCAGAGCAAATAAAGTGAAATTACTAAATTCTTTAAACACATTCGGAAGAGACTGTTAATTCTTTAAACAAAAAATATAATTACAAATGAATATTTTGAATACTTCAGCCCAAGAATTTAAGGATTTCATTATGTCAATGCCAATTAATGATGGATCGTAATATCCTTAACCTTTCAAGTAATGCATGAAAAGCGATTGGTTGTCTCTAATTTAAATGATAATATTTCTATTAAAATGAAAAAAATGTTTTATCTAACTAACTGTGAAGAGAGCAGTGATTGATACTGTGCAATTATTATTGGAATATTTTGGAAGTTTTTGAAATTGAATGTTTGTGAGAACTTCTTTCCGTCAAGTCATATACGTTAGGATCAATGCGATGCCTATGGATGCTTGCATATTTGGAAGTTAACGACAGCTTACATCCATCCCATCTCATATATATTTTATCATCGCTTCCAGTGCTAATCATTTCACAATCACATTTCCTTGGAGAAGGCTGTTTACTCTTCTCGGAGACAGAAAAACCTAACAAACTGAGAAAGGCATAATTGCCGGTTTTTATGAAATATTTATTCTCATCTCTCTTCTTTTATTCTTTTCCACATCTGCAACTATCAATATGTTTTTCAATTTTTTTTTCGCAATTAGTCACTGAAGAAAATAGAAATCTAAAAACTTATATTGTCCGTACAGCATAATAGATAAATTCAACAGGCCGGTTGTGATCGGAAAATAACTGATGAAATGGGCAGAGGAAGAAATGAGTGTTTTTTTCCATAAATGAGACAACACTTCGATTTGTAATTTTTTGATTTGACCAAAGGAACAACTACTATTTGCTTAACTTAAAAGTCTGTCAGTCGTAAACACATACAGAGAGACAGATAAGCATAAGCATAAGATAATTTCGATTTAAATTGTTGAAGTTGTTATCAATTTTTTCTTTACGAAAATAATCGAAAGAGAACACACTTAGACAGACTGACAATGACATGTGACATGTTAAGTGAAATACTTCACTCTCTGATTTCAATTCCATTTCATCCCCTCTTCCCTTCCTACTTCTCTAAACGCTCTTTTCAATTCTAAGCTAATAACACAATGCTTAAAAATTGCAATCATGCAGAGTACTTAGTTTAATTATTGCAAAATTATGCAAACGTTCGCTACTTTTTTATGTGCGCGTTTAGATTATCAATTTATGTAATTTTGCTTTATTGAACATTCTTGAAAATGTAATATCAATCGATGAGAGGAGAAGAGTGAGTAGTCGCTCTTCAATTCCTTCATCGATATCATTTTAAAATACTTCTTTTTTCCTTCCCTATCGTCTCTTTTTTCCCGTTGAATTTTTATTTTATAAATTGATGTCTGAAAATATTTTTTTTCGTATTCCAAATTTGTGATCGTAAGCTATTCGTGAATTTGCAAATTTGGAATTCAATTCAGAGAAAAGTAAATTGCATGGATTAAAAGCATTACCTTTCTATTGAATGTCGTAATAAAGGCTTTCCATCTATCTCCCATAGCAATATTGCCCTTCTGAACCGTTGAAATTCACTAACTTTCACGGGCTGTTAGATTAGACTTTAATGAGTAAGCAGTTTCCTTATCTTTTCACAGTAATTTTTTCAAACCTTTGAATTCAATTTAATGCTTTGAGAAAAATATAACCTTTCTGAAACTGAAATTTCATTTGTCAACAGGACGTATTAATAATTTGATGAAAAAAAAAACTAACACAATTTCGTTCCACGTGAAACTTCATTTATTTATTCATTTAACTTTATTTTTGATTTAATATTTCTTGCTAAATCACATACTACTAGTAGCAGCGAGTTTGGTAGATAAAACTAAAAAACACTAAATCTTATTTTTTAAATTAAACTGAACGAAGTTTCATAATAAAGCCATATTTGCATTTGCAAAAAATTGCAGCAATATCTTCTTCTTAAATCCATCTGTTAAGAAGGATAATTCTAATGGTCCAAGAGATTAGAGATTTTTAAAAAACTGCTTCAAATCCAATTTTATTAATAATTTCCTTGTTTCATTTGTGTGCCAATTCCGATCAGTCTATCCAAAAAGTGTGTCGGCTTAGATTCCTCATTGTTGAATGCTTTTTAAACCGTTGTTGACCTAAGATGAAAATGTTAGGAATAAGATTACTTAAAACTTTATGGATTTCTGGCCAGACTAGAATCTTCTTGGCAGATGGATGTGTTTTTGTTGCAATTTCCTCTTCTCCTCCTTTTCCACTCTCTAAGACTGACGCTATCTTTCAATTTTAAGCTATGATTTTTCATCTTTTTTTTGCTGCCAACTCTTCACCATTTATCTACTTCATTTCTTCAGACGATATTTGATATTTCCTATTTATCCTCTAAGGGCATTTTTCGGAATATTCCCTAAAATTGCACTTATCATACGTACGCTGATAAAACTTCAGAGAAATATGGAGAATGTTTAAACGTTTCCTTCACTTTGACTTCCTTCCACTTCAGTCGCACAAGAAGTCTGAAAAAATCCGATGATGCAATTAGAGCTAACAGTTAACTCATTGCTGAATCTTTCTTCTCTTCCGCCCTTTTTTCACAAGCTGTCGTCATCTAACTGCTCATCTCATCCTTACTTCTCTCCACTTCTATCGTTTAAGTTATATGAAAGTGTGAATTCCACTTTATCGATCTACTTCTAATGCAAAATAACTGAATGAGTTAATGAATTAAATTGCTGATTTTAGGTAGCGATATAACCGCAAAGAGAGCTGCTGTCTGAGTAACTCATAAACTTTCATAAATTTAAATAAATTATTGTGATAATTTAATAACAACGGAAATGATCGTATGGAAGCGGTGAAGTGTTGTTGTCGCTACGATTTGATGTAATTGTATGCGAAGAAGTAAACATTCCTGCAATGTTGCCATCCATCCCACGCTTTATCAGTTGGGTTGTTATGCAACAAACAACATTTGCTATCTCTGAAAAAAACTTGTTTACAAACGCCGCATCACTTCATTGCTTCTTCCATTGTTTCCGTCCTCTTCCTCTTCTCCTTCCTCTCTTCTCTTAAATGCTTAGCAGTCTTTTTTCAAATTTCACGTAATTATTTTATTTGCAGTTTCTTCCAGAAATTCACTCCTTTTCCAACAAAATTACACGTATTGGATAATTTACAGCTTTATTTAGCAGCAGAAAATCAACTCTCTTTTTTTGCGATATTTAAAGGCTTTGTTTTTTTTGAAAGAATGCGATTAGTGCGTTGAAGTTCCAACAAACAAAGAATACGTTTCACGTCAGATCAAATCACATCTTAAGTCAGGCAGGCATATTTCAATGATTTCTTTACAATGTCATATTCCCTCGTTTTGCACAAAATGCAATTGCTGAACCGTAAAGGTTTAAACGGATTAGTGTTGATCTGATGTGATTAACAGTTACCAAAGTCTAACATTTGTTTTTGAGTCAAAAGTGCGCTTCCGAAGACGTTGATGTGAAATGAGAGATGTGAAAAGTGCACGGACCATAACACTTAGACTTCCGTCTGGCTATCCATTCATAGAGTTATCTATGATCATCGGTCGGCTATTTCAGCCAAATGGCGCCACCGTTCCTTTAGCTAGCAGCAACTGGCAGGAACACCCTACTACTACGCAGACATACACACACAACACATACAGATATACACACACACACATACATAGATACATTGAGAGAGAATGAAAGACACACGCGAAGCGAAGAAATACGTGAAGCAGAATGTTGTCCCTGAATATGAAGGATGATCGATTCCTAGATTAGACTCCGTAAGCTGGCAGCTTTTCCTATTTTCCTGTCAATGTTTGAATTTTTTCTGTTCGTGTATAATTTGCGCTCCAATCGAGGCAATCGATGTTACCATTATAGGAGCTAATTCGAAATTCGTCATCCTACATCTATTTATATTTCATCCTACAACAATTCCGCTAATACAGAGGATCAAATATATCATTGACGTTGAAAATTTGCTCTATCCATTTATCCTCTTAAGTGATATTTTACTTCTTCCTGAAATTATAAATCATTTCTGTGCATATAAACGCATATAAATATTTTTTTTGAAAAAAATATATGTACATTTAATTTGCTGAAATATTACTGATCGTTAGATATGTCGAATATGAAGGCTGATAGTGATGATAGTAATAATAGCAATAAAGAATCATCAGTATCAGCGTCGTCATTACCGCCCATACCCATAACATCGTCCACCTCGTCACCTTCGTCAAAGCAAAAATCAGCTATTGCTAATATAATCACGCCACCAGCGCAAACATCCGATGAAACACAACGTGCACCACTGGCAGAACCGGAACAAATTGAGCATCAAAATTTGAAACATCGTGGAAGCATTTGGGACACTTATATTGAAATGAATGATGGCACGGAGCGAAAACGAAGAATGACTCTTCATCGTGATAGCATTGATCAGGAGAAACAACATCTAGCCGATCTGGGTAAGATAAGATAAGCTTCCTTCCTTACTTTTTTCTTTTGATTCTGATAAATCCTACTGATAGCGGAGATGATAAATTATCAGTTTCAAATTTTTTTAAATCATTCCAAGAGGGTGAGTGTGTGATATAGCACAATCGTTCAGCAGTATTTTATGCCAAATCATATGCCTTTCTAAAGCGCATATTTCAGTTTGAAAATTGAAAAATTTTTTAAAAATAAATTTCCATTTTATTGCTGAAAAAAATTTGGAATAAAAAAGAGCATAAATCTGTTGAATAAGACAGAAAAACTTTTCTCATATCATTCATTCCGAGTTCGTTTCAGCCTATTTCTCTTTTTTTCTATCAAAACAATTTTTGAAATGTTTGCAAAATAAAGTGTTAGGCAATTCTCCTATTTAAATTAATTTGCATTCATTCCTTAAAATGATCATTTCTATTTTAATAAATTCCCTTTTCTCTTATTTGCTCATACACACACACATACACACACACACACAAGCATTTTGTTATTTGAAATGGAAACTCTTTCGAGAAAAAAGAGTGAGACTTTTTCTACATTAATGTAAAAAGTTACTTATTGAAAAATTTGTGAAATTAAAAAAATGCATTCAGAAAAATAGTTTGCTATAATTCTTTTTAGAACGTTATCCAATGAATCTTATGCTTGTTCGACTCCCTCTTATTCGTAATTATAAATTGATGAAGTTAATTACGAGCCAAATTTATAATGAATTAAATAATAGGCATTGTGTGCAGTGTTGTGAAGTTAAAATAGTTTAAATTTGCCACAAATATATGTTAAAAAATTTTATTTCAGCGCCAGGCGCACGAGTGATGTTCCTACTCAAAGAGCAAGATGAATTGCCAGCATTGTTCACGGAGATGGGTGAATTAACACGTTCCGGAATGGTTGAAGAATGGCGTGAAACAGCTAGGTGGGTAAAATTTGAAGAAGATGTTGAGGAAGGTGGCAATCGTTGGTCAAAACCGCATGTGGCCACTCTGTCATTGCATGCGCTGCTTCAATTGCGTTCTTGTTTGATGAACGGTGTTATCATTATGGATTCTGAAGTGAAAGAATTTTCAGAACTTATTGGTTAGTTCATATTTTACATATCTGAAAAATTTTGTTCCATTTGCATTTACAAATAGAAAATGTCATTTTACATTTCAAATATATTAATTTGTTTATTCGTTTCAAATATATCGTTAATCTATCACTTAATTATAAACCGATCTTTTCAATGGCAAGTTAAAAGTTTTTATGAAATACGTTTTTTTCTTTTTTTCAGAAGAGATTTTGGAACACTTAGTGGCAGCCAGGCAGCTAGGAGAGACGGAAGTTGATGAAGTTCGTGATGTCCTTTCAAAACGACACACTCATCAATATGAGCAGGTAATTAACTCTTATTTTCTTCTTTAAATTTATTAAAATAGCATTGAAGAATTCCACCTAGCCTGTACCATTTTTCTGTTAGCCTTTACTTTCATTCATTTTCCACTAATACATCACTGCGTGGATGAAATCTAGACGCTAACTTTTCATTACTCAACATTCTCTTCCTTTCTTCATAGGACATATATTGTTTGTGTTTTCGAATTTCTTATAAATTTAGGATTATTTATTCATTATTATTCGAATGAATTCTGCAGCATTTACCAAACGAAAATGAAGATGAATAATGCTGGGTTTCTCACTTAAGTTGACGAATTTTAAATTTGAGAGAGTGAAAGTTAAAGTAATGAATCATACATTTAAGGCACGTGGAGCAGGAAATGGTAATGGTGCTTCGCAAAGTGGTTTCCTGAATGCAGTGCGGTCAATATCCGATATCGGTAAGACATTTTCACATGGACGAAATTTGGGAAAGTTGCAGGAGGCAACAATAAACGAAGGCACTGAAACATCGTCAAAAACGCCAACTTTGAAATTACCGGAAGTAATTCTTTTTTTTTACCTCAAATTTTAAAAATAAAAGCATTTCATCGCGGAAAATTTCTTAAATTAATCAATTAATTTTAATCGTTACATAAATTTACTGAACGCCTAAGAATGTGCAGAGTTAGAGTTATGTGATTGGGGAAGTAATTTGTTTAAAGTATTGTATTTCTTCTATCCAAATCAGTTCAAACTCCTTCGACTATTACGTTATCTCATTTGCAACTATTTTTTTTTTAATTAACTCTCTTCATATTTGCTACTTTGATATCAATTTTTCAAATTCTAATCTTAATTTTATAAATCCAAAATGTAAAATTACTTTCATTCCTTTTGAAACTTTGCGATTTTTAATTATTTGAAAATAAGAAAAATTTAGTTTTTCAAATTTCATTTATATGACAATATTAGTCTCATTTATATGTTCAGCAAATGCAAATAAATCCAGTGTTTCTTTACCTCATTTATTCCGTGTAAAAACGTGACCTCTTTTACTTAACTAAAGCTAATCATTTGGCAAACAAAGAAAAATCTATAAAAGTGATGAAATAACGATGTAAAGACTTTTTAAAGATTCAACGATGTGAAATTTGTTTTAAAATGCGTGTGTGTGTGCGTGCGTAAAAGTGAGAAGTGAGGCAGAGGGAATGCAAACGAGGATGATATTTACATTCAATGGCGCCTTGGAGTATCATTTATCAGTAGCAAATATCATATTTTTTTAAGCATTTCATCGAACTACTGTCGTAATTTTAGAAATTTACTTTTTTTATAATCGATCACAAATGAGATTTTTTTGAGCTTTTCTTAATTTGACCAAAAAATAGATTGTTCATTGTTTTATCAGATCAATTAAATTTCCGTCAATTTGACAATACACAGAAAAGCAGTTTTTTTAACGATCGAAATAATAGAAAAATGGAGATGATTGAGGTACAGCACAAAGACCGTTGTTTTAACTGTTCGGAACGAATAAATAACCTATAACATTACTGTTACAGTTAAAGATGTGGGAGCAGAAGTATCAGGTTATTTTCCGGCGAATTTAATTATATGCAGAAATGAACTTCTTATCGATGCTATGATATAATGCCAATAAACATCTTAGGCGAAAGACAATAAAGGATAATTTATTGACGACATGCTTGAGATATCTACCTACTCGTGCAACATAATTTTACTTTCTATTCTCATTATTTATTTTGTTTATCAGAAATTTAAATTAAATGCATTTAAATATTATAGACGACCCTTCCAAGTAGTCGTTTTAGAATTCAACTAGAAATCAAAGGAAGGAAGTGATGAGCAGTAAAGTTATACTCTCTCATAGCTTTAGCACGAGATGCTCCCATCCATTGTAGTAATAGTAATGGCAGCTGTTGTTGTTATCGTTTGACTGAAAGTGAAAAAAAAAATTAATTGCAGCAGAATTTCGCTTTACTTCACTAGCATAACGGAAAATAGGCACAGAGAAAATGGAACATTTCCACTTAAATATATTATTAAAACAATTAGCAATTTCACGTGAAATGATAATACTTTCAATGATTTGTTGACAGTAAATTAAATTCGAATCAAAAAAAAAATTTTTTTTTTGGGAAATGAGGGTTTTGTGATAAATTTCACACAGTTCTCCTCCTCACAGAGCCAATATGCTTGATAAAATTAATTTTGTTAAAATGATTGCTGAAATATTTGTAAAAAATGAAAACCTTTTTAATTGTGTTCTTTGAAAGAAAAAAAAATTAATTGCAGTTAAAAACGAGTGAAATTTTACAAATACCGTTGATCTCACACCAGCTCAGTCGTGAGTCAGTACTTCTCAGTTTTTTGAGATTTTGTGATAGATAAAAATTGATTAAATAATACTAATGAATGCAGAAGATGGGTCAGATCGTAGAAATTGAATTCATTGGTACCATTCCTGTTGATTTTTGGTCAGCGGCTGTTTACATTTTAGGTTGGATCAACTCCGAAAGAAATGGCACGTGAGGGATCGCATGCCGACGTGAAAGGAAATCTTCATTTCATGAAAAAATTACCATCAGGAGCTGAAGCATCAAATGTACTGGTCGGTGAAGTGGATTTTCTAACCCGATATATCACTGCTTTTGTTCGATTGAAAAATGCCGTAACTCTTGGCGATCTTACTGAAGTAAGTTTTCCTTTTTTTTACAGTCGATTTTTTCTCGGTTTTGTTTGGTTGTTTTTTCTGGGAAGATGTAAATTATGCAATTATTCATTGCTCTTTGTCCATTTGTGGCTATTATTTCTTCTTCATTGACTCAGATAAATCAAACAGCGCCATTTCGAAAAGTTTTTTTCTTTTGCTTTTTATTTTAGGTGCCGGTTCCAACTCGATTTTTTTTTGTTTTACTGGGACCTACTGGAAATGTTGCGCAATATCGAGAAATTGGACGTGCAATTGCTACACTTATGTCTGACGAGGTTTGAAAAATTACAAATTTTTACAAATTTTAGTACAATTCCAATCTACGGTTAAGTTTAAATTACTGTAGACAATTCTAATTGCTTTCTCTTTTGTACAGCACCATTTTTTCAGATATTCCATGACGTCGCATATAAAGCTCGAAATAGTGATGATCTTTTGGATGGTGTTGACGAATTCCTGGATCAGGTCTTTTTTGACTATATTTACTTAATCCATCATTTTATATTTTCATAACTTGCAAATCGTAACCTTGAAGTATTACCTTCAACCGTACCAACTTTATAGTACCAACTTTATTTTAATTCAAATTAGTAAAGTTGTTTATGCAGTTATTCTTTCTCAGGTAACAGTATTGCCACCAGGTGAATGGGATCCGAACATTAGAATTGAGCCACCAAATAAGGTACCGTCACAGGATAAACGAAAGCATGGCGATGAATTGTTGCTCACCAAAGTCCCTGCTCCAAAAAAAGTGACGACCTTTAATTTTATGAAAATAGAAAATTTTGTTATTTCAAGCTTTTGGTTAAAATGATTATAAGATATGTGGAGCAATTATTAGGTACTATAAGAAATATAATTGCAGGAAGTAGAGGAGGAAGATTCTCATGCTAGTGACCCAGCCTTAAAACGTACTGGTCGTCTATTCGGTGGTTTAATTATGGATTTAAAGAGGAAAATTCCTTGGTACTTATCAGATTTTACAGACTCATTAAATTTGCAATGTGTTGCAACATTTTGTTTCATGTATTTTGCACTACTTGCACCTATTGTTACCTTTGGAGGTCTACTCGAAGAAGCAACACATCAGAGAATGGTAAGGTCTTGTTAAGACTTATTGTTTTTAAATCCCAAATTCACATATGCTAAGTAACATTATTAAACCATCGCATTTTCGGCAACCTTCTAAAGGTGCATAGTTCACTACTAGATTTATAAGAAGTTATAACAAGATGAATGATGAGGCTTACAGGTCAAATTTACATGATCGGGTGAGCGCACTAAGGCGTTTAAAACTTATAGCCTAGTGAAATAAGTTTCGTTACATTATGAGTTTTTTCTTTAGGCGGCAATGGAAAACTTATTTGGTGGTGCAATCTGCGGTGTTACTTATCATTTGTTCAGTGGCCAACCTCTTACAATAATTGGTTCCACAGGACCAGTTCTAGTGTTTGAGACGATCGTGTTCGATTTATGCACTACTTTGAATATTGACTACCTCTCATTTCGTTTTTGGATTCATGTTTGGACTGCCTTAATCTTATTCATAATGGTCATTACCGATGCTAGCGCTCTGGTTTCTTTTTATCTTCAAATTCATTATCTTTTTCTTTTTTCTTTCAGTGCAAAATTCAGTTAACATTAACTAATAATTTTAAGACTATTTTAAGCTTATTTTCAGGTATCATATATAACACGATTTACCGAAGAATCATTTGCAACTTTAATAGCTGTTATTTTCATCTATGAAGCAATAATGAAACTTGTTAAGATCAGAACACAACTTGATATAATTGAGTACAATAAGACGGTGAGGTATTTTCTTTCCCTCTTTAACGTTGAGATTTTCTTTTTGCTTATTAGTGTTTCAGTGCTAAGTCTAATATTTCAGAATCCAAATGCGATTTGTCGCTGTGTTGGTAAAGATGTTCCTATAGTAAAGGCATTAGGTGTCATCGACAAAAACAACTGGAAAGATATTGTTCATAATAATACTTCTATCGATTATTCCCAAGTAAATATTTTTCCCTTACAAAATGAAATTACACTAAGTCATGTTGTTTTGTAATTGTACCTATCATTGGGAGAGGATTATTTCACTTTTTTTCTTAGATAATATCATGATGTAAATCTACGGTTCATTTTTTTTAATGATTTCCCTTTCTCGATTAACATTCTCCGAACAACCTTCAGATTTCATTCATCTTTGCTCCATTGTACATTAACACTTCAGGATCATAAGTAATAAGATTGTTAGAGCAATGAGAAAAAATGTTATTTTATTTTATTAGATTTATCCCCTAATTTTAATTTTACTCAAATTCAGGTTAGTTTTGATCGATGCAGAAGATTGTATGGTACATTGGAAGGAGATGGATGCTTCGTACTTTACGACAAATTTTTGATGTCACTGGTACTAATGTTGGGTACATTCACATTGGCAACTGTCTTTAAGGTGTTTTTTTTAACTTGTAACTCGTTCCTTTTTTTAAAAAATTTTTTGAAAAACAAAAAAAAGAAAATTAAAAAAGAGAATAATTTCCTTGCGGAGGTAATACTTTCAAACATATAACGTAATATTAATGCCTTTTGATTTATCAAACGCTTCTATTTCTGTGTTTTGCACTATAGAATATTTTCTTTTTCTTGAAAACTATCCTATGACTTGGGTAAATGTTTAGAAAAGCTGAATATCACTCATTCCATGTATAACATTCAATTTCAAAAACTTTCAAAATATTCTAATAATAATTGCACAGTATCAATCACCGCTATCTTCAGAGTTAGATAAAACATTTTTTTTCATTTCAATATAAACATTATCATTTAAATTAGAGATAACCAATCGCTTTTCATGCATTATTTGAAAGGTTAGGAACATTACGATCCATCATTAATTGGCATTGACATCATAATGAAATCCTTAAATTCTTAGGCTGAAGTATTCAAAATATTCATTTGTAATTATATTTTTTGTTTAAAAAATTAACAGTCTCTTCCGAATGTGTTTAAAGAATTTAGTAATTTCACTTTATTTGCTCTGACCTTCATAGGTGAACAATTTGCACATTTAAGTTATGCAAATCCAACTCATATATTCACTTTAAAATCCTAATTTGCTCTTCATTTAAAGCTAAAATTTCTGAAAGCAAATTTCTTATTTCATGAGTCATCATCGAAATAGGCTTTGTTTTTAGCATGCAAATTTCCGACAGCGACCTTACCTTAACAAACAGTTTCCCGTTTATTGTGATGTTGCCATGTCACATTAATACTATTTTGAGTGAGCACTGTTTCTTATGTTCAGTATCAGATGGATCTGTGTCCCTTTTCTTCGGGAGGAATTGCTCCGAGCGTGTTCACTGAAATATCCAATCGAGAAAAATATACCAAATGAATTTTTGCAACATTTATCACAAATTCACTGTTCTTTTAGCGGCCGATTAGGCTTCAAGTTGCGGTTCGATTTTGCGTCAAATTTGAATTCAATTTATGTATTGCAGAAAATGAGAAATACCTGTTATTTCCCATCACGAATTCGACAGATTTTTAGTGATTTCGCAGTTATGATTGCCATTATTATTATGACCTTCGTTGATATGTATGTTGGTATCAGTACTCCCAAGCTTAACGTCCCTTCTACTTTTCGAGTAATATTTTAAATCTTTAGGTAAAAAATTGTGTTAAAGCACAAAGTAAACAATTAATTGTTGTCGGATGTTAAAACACGAACAAAATTTTAATGAGTAGGAAATTTTCATAACTTCGTGTTTCCTTCAGAATTCTGACGTATATTCTAAAAATTTTGGATATAAAGAGCAAAATTTCAATAAGTGTTTGTGGTTTTTCGATAAATGTAATTTTTCTCAGTTAACGAACATTATTATTATTTTAGCCAACGTGGGAAGGACGTGGTTGGTACGTACCACCGTTTAATGGTAACCCGTTTTGGACGGCATTAGTCTCTTTCATTCCAGCGATACTTGCATGCATCCTCATCTTCATGGATCAGCAAATTACGACAGTTATCGTGAATCGTAAGGAAAATAAGTTGAAAAAGGTATTTGATTCTATCATTTTTTCATTTTTTATTTTCCCTTATAATTTAAAGATTGCTCAACTTAACATCGAAATGCAGACGTATGGAATTTTATTTCAATATTTAAAATGATGATATATTGGGCTGCATGATTTGACAGTGGACATTAAAGTTTATTTTATCAAACCTATGTATTTGTGTATATTTTATATCATTAGAATATACCCTACAATGACATACTGCGCATTCTTATTAATGAATATCACTAAACATGCTTATTTATTTTTTTGCTCTGTGAGTGTAAAAGTTTAATTCATAAATTTGAAAAAAATTGAGGGGTAAATTTTAAAAAGTTAATTTTACTGTTAATGTTTGGTGATGTTAGTGAATTTGCAGGGTTATGGTTACCATTTGGATTTGTGTGTTTTGGCATTTCTCATTCTTATAGTTGGTACACTCGGACTGCCAATATATGTGGCCGCCACGGTACTTTCAATAAACCACGTTAATTCATTAAAGCTCGAGTCGGAATCTCGAGCTCCGGGCGAAGTTGCTCAGTTTATTGGTGTCCGGTAGGTTACCAGTGTTTTAAAATTTCTAAAAATGGTAGTTTTTTAGTGTTCAATTACCATTGCTTCTCCAAAAAGATAAAGATGGGAAATTTAGCAGTTAAACGAAGTAAAATTCTGCAGTTGATAGATCTGATTTGAAAAATTTATTGTCCTGAAATGGCATTCAAATAGTATTCAGGCCCAATAGAATGCAATGTTTAAGAGAGATTTAAGAAAAAAAATGCTCTTGGTAGTTATCAATAGTTTAGGGTTGTCAATTTAAGTTAAACAATTAAAGTAAATAGTTTTACTGCCCGGTGAATTGATTTTAGAAATAGCCACGAAGTTATCAAAAAAAAGTCAGTAATTGATCAGATCTCTTCCTTTTCAGTCGGTAATTTGGATTGAATTGAACTTCAGGAGCTTTGTTTTCCCTTGTATTACTAAGAAATATTAAAAATTTCAGGGAACAGCGAGTTACTGGTATTGTTACTTTCATATTTATTGGCTGTTCGGTATTAATGACAGGTATTCTTAGTCATATACCAATGCCTGTGTTGTACGGTGTATTCTTATACATGGGTATAGCTGCGCTTGGTGGCATACAACTCTTCGATCGAATCCTTCTCTTACTAATGCCCATGAAGTTTGTATTCTAAAATTACTTTTTGAGATTTTCTTCTTTTTAGATTTATTTTTTTTAATATTTTTTCTCGCACTTTTAAAATTTATTTAAACGCAATTTTAATATAGTATGACATTAGTTAAATCTACTTTTCTTTTACTTACATAATAAGCAGTGTCCAGAAAAATCTTTGTTAAATTGTTGGTAATAATGTCACAGCAAGTTATACTATCGGACATTGTGCTTTCATCTTTTCAATAACTTTATAATGTTATAATGTCAAAATATATTATTTTTTTAATTCAGGCCGATTTCAGCAGTGACTAAAATTTTAATTATTTGTTTAATTAAGTCCTCCGTACAAGTATCCTAATGTCGGACAATTGATGTTAAACCATGTTGAAAAAGAAATTAATTTCAGATACCAGCCAGATACGATTTACATTCGACATGTGCCAATATCGGTGATTCATAAGTTCACTTTTTGCCAAGTTGCCTGTCTCGTCGTTTTATGGGTTGTCAAATCTATCAAAGGAACCTCTATTGCTTTCCCAATTATGGTATGCTTTTATCTTTCATTTAAATTTATTCAGCTTGAGTTTTTTGCCGTTGGCAGCATTTTTTCAACTTAAATTAACTATAAGCATTTATTTTGATTTTGCAACACAATATCGACCATTTCAGTAGCTTTTGAGCTATTTAACATAAAAGACAATCCGACATCTTTTTTTAATGTTTTTTGTGAGCTTTGTAGAAAAGTATTTTTATGAAAGTGAAAATAACTGTATCAAAAGGACACGGAATAATGTTACTTCGTTTTTCAGTTGGTGGTAATGGTTGCTGTTCGGAAGGTTATGGAAAAGTTTTTCACGGAGAAGGACTTACGTTATTTGGACGATAAGATGCCTGATTTCCATTTGAGAAAAAAAGAGGATATGAAAAGGAAGAAAAGTGTAATGGTTTGTATATGCAGTGATTTACTTTATCATTTATAATAAGTATACCTTCCTAATAGCGCTTTTTTGCTAATTTTCAATGTTCGAACATGATATGAAACATATCCAAATAGTCATTTTCCGTATTTGGTCTGGTCTACTGATTCAGGAAGAATTCGACATAGACCTGGAAGAGAATCAAGGTACTATACATGCCGTAAAAACAGAAGCGCATTTGCACATTCCGACTGCAAGTGGAGAAATAATAAAGATTCCCTTGGCTGCAATTCAAGAACCTTCGCCTAATATCCACAATATGAATATCTCCAATGAAGTAAACAAAACTGGAATGTGGAAGCATATCGCTTTAGGAACGAATCAGTCTTCATCTGCAGCAGCAGCGTGAGTGTTATATATTTCATGAAATAACCAATGAAAAGTTTAGAGTTTTTCTTTTCTTCATTTCAAATTTGTTTACCTTGCATATTTCATTGTGGTAAAAAAGGTATCAAATGGATGACGTTGACTACAACGGGATGTGTCAAAGGCACTTCCACGCAAGTCAAACAGGCACGAATATTAACTGATGAGGATTCGATTATTCTACTCAATCTATGGAAGCATCTCGTGACCATTATGTGTTTTCTGGGCTTCTTTCATTAAAGCATGAGGGGATAGCCAGTGCCCCTTGTGTTTTTGTGAAAGGCGTATTACAAATTAATTAGGCATTTTTTGTAACAAATCTTTTTTCTTTTGCTAATTCAAGAAGAAACTTTCTCCACTTCAGGAATTCGAGCAAATTTTTAAAAATTTTGATTTTTACATGGTATTAATTTCTTTACAAAATATATGTGATATTTTTATTTCTAAGAGTATTTACAATTTTCATTTAATATAAATTATGAGAATGATTGATGCTGCCTCTCGCATTGCTTAGATTTTTGTGCATTATCCCACAGAACTTCAAGTTAATTCGCTATTGAAGGAATAAGATAAAATAAAAATATTGAAATTTAATTACCGATTATGATAAGATAGTGAAATTTAAAATTATTAATCAGATTAAAGAGACATCACTTCCTGTTACATCACATGTTCAATAAATATTGTCATACATGCTTTAAACATATTGCAAAAA
The DNA here is from genome assembly GCA_013365375.1 of Litomosoides brasiliensis. Taxonomy (NCBI): domain Eukaryota; kingdom Metazoa; phylum Nematoda; class Chromadorea; order Rhabditida; family Onchocercidae; genus Litomosoides; species Litomosoides brasiliensis. The sequence continues at coordinate 53,116 of JABVXW010000049.1, read as the reverse complement.
GTAAAATATTCATCTGAGTCTTTGGAAAAATATTTAGAGAAAAAAAGAAATATGGAAGAATTTCCAGATCAGCGCCTGAAGTGAAGATTCCAGATGATAATGAGGAAGATGACGATGCCATAATTATACGGGTCACTAAACCAACATCAACCAATGTACAATCGAATAACGAGGAAACACCATTGTTGGATAATCAGAAATCAGAAACCAAAATGTAGATGTTGATAATTTGTGTCTTGAGGTGTGCAATCATTTTGTAGTTTTATGCACAATTACACTTTTATTATTTTATTTTCCTCTCTCTTAAAAAAAGTTGCTCACTCGTTATAGAATCGAACCTATGAGCTTTGAGTTCAACAAGAGGAAACGACTAGCTTAGTTTTTATTAAATAATTCTTCATGTTATTGAGTTGTTGTTGAGCTCCGAATGGAATGATAGCAGAAACGTTTTGACTTGAAAGATCTCAAGTTTCGATTTTCAGTGGTAAACAATTTTTTACAGCACCAACCAGAAATAGTTCTCTGTCACATCACGAACGTTCGCCAGATTGTACTGTCTTCTTGAAATTAAAAAATAACATTCAGACATATTTTGTTTTTCTAGTATTTTTATTTGAAATGCTTACAGAATCCGGGCATCATTCATTATTATTTGATATTGCTTTCTTTTTAAGTTATAAAAGCCTTAACGGTGATTATATCCTTTGCTAATTGACTTTGTCTCGCTAACTTTTGAAATTTTCAAATTGATAATTTATGGTATTTATCCATTCAGCTTGGAATTTTTCACTGGTGCACTAACCTAATCTATTTGCAGTTACATTCTTTATCCATTATTCATATTAGTGAAATAAGAAAATGGGTTCCTAAGTAATTTAGAAATTCGATGATGACAATTTCATTTCGGCAATTTGTTAACGTATAATAAATTCCTTTTCCCACTAAAATTTATGTTAAAAATTAAGTGTACGCTTGAAACTATCTCCTGTATTAACGCATACAAGAGATAGTTTTTTTTTTAGAGTGTTGCATTACATAGCGGCTAATTCGTCTAAGCAAAATACACTAACTTGTAGAAGCATTAATTGATATTTATTACGTACTTTCTATTTTGCTAAATTCATTGCTATCTTTTTTGTCCAATTCCTTGGTTTGTGTCCTCTTGGCTCTAACAAACTTCAGAAATTTAACTCTTTTAAAGTCGCTGTATAATACAAGAGTGAAACCACTCTCTGGGGTTGTAGTTTTAGAATTCACTTATTTGGACATATTATTAAAATAGTTTTGTAGGATTGTTTATGTAATTCACACTTTTTTTTCAACAGTTCTGTATATATTTCAAGTGTTCTCCTACATATTAATTATTATTATGTGTGAATCAGACTGCTCTTTGAACTCTGATTTTTTTTTACAAATAAATGTGATCAAAGCAGGAAATGGTTTCGATAAAGTTCTAAAAATTTTGCACGTTGATTTTACTGTATTCCAAATTACAAATTCACATAAATTATAAATTCCAATCGCTGGTCTCAGTTTCAAATAGATCTGTTTTGCAAGTATACAAAACAGTTTCTCTTTTTTTTTCGAAGTATCCTTCGATAAGTCAGCAATATCAAGTATATTTGAAGTCGAATTTTCCGTAACTGTAGGATTTGATAATTTTGATGAATATGTACAGAAACGGTAGATGTAAAACGTTTGGTTTCGTTTTACCAATCAGTGATATGGATTACGGATTACGTCGTTACTGTTGTTCATGCGATCTTAAAACCTCTCCATATTAAAGGAACAAATGCAAAATTTTACAAGACAGCACAAATAAATATGATGAATCCAGCAGGAGTTAAGCAGGGCTCACGTAAGTGCTCGGCGTAAAGTAGGTTTTAATTGTTGGTGCTAACAGAGATGCAGTGAAATTGTTGATTATTAGGTGCTTACTGTCCTCTCTCCCCCTATCCTTCCTCAGCTGTAGCAAAGACTGAAAGTTATTTAAAGGAGCTAGAGTAATGTCTCTCGACAGCCAGACAAGATCAATCTTTATGGCCAATTCAGGTGAATCAAAATGATGATTTTTGATCAAAGTGATCTAACTGAGTAGTTGGCGGTGTGAGACGAATGTGATTAGTGTGCGACGCGTACGCTACTCATTTCCAAACGAATGTGTTAACCGCTAGACTATGAGTAGTGGTGTTGGATGATGAAGTTGGGAATTGTCTTCCTCATTTCCGCTTAGCTGTTTTGTTTCATCTCTTCCTATGCTTTTCATAATTAGCAGTAGAGAGTGAATTTGTTGCAAACAGAACTGGGCAAGTTTGGCGTTAGTGATAATACGTTATGTAAAGTGCTTAATTTGTTGTTTATTTCGCCTTCATTTGAAGCACTTTAATTAATGTTTCGACATTTGGGCGGACTTTTGCTCATCTTCGCCCTATCAACTCTTACACTGATCTTCGCGTGGAGCTTAAGACCTGAAATTTTTCCTTCCATAATTCACAGCAAGTCTGGCTGGTATTTTCCAAGAACCGTCGCTGATTTAAATGTTCTTGTCAACTATTTTCATAAGTACAGGTTAGTGCGTTTTATTTTATTATTTCACAGCAGAGAAAAGGATGCCTGGTTTTCATTTAATTTTAAGCATGCGATTTTGTCTCAAAATCAATCCAAAATCTTGTTTCGGATTATTCGGTCGTATATTTTTGAAAATTCATAGAACTTCTATGGCATGGCCTCCCCGTGCAGGATGCAAAAATAATTTGAAAAAGAGTAGTAGGTATATTAAAAGAAAAAAAATTAAAATTTTTTCAGTGAGAAACATTTTATCTATCTTTTGCTGTTGTTCAGCCTTGCCTACTTATACAAACAGTCGTTTGCAATTCCTGGATCTTTTGTTATGGTAATTAGTTTTTAAACATTCAATGAATTCAAAGACTTAATTTCACGTAAGTAGCTAAAGCTATTAGTTGACTGTATAATGTTGTTTAAATCATTGGCACTACCATGCTGTTGCAGAACTCTGCTACTATTTGGCAAAACGAAAATTCTACACGTTATATGACTATGCGGTTCTGCTGGTTTATATTTTATTTTTACAGATTCCTGAAAATTTTTTTAGTAAAAAAGCTCCCTTATTTCATGTAAAATTGAAAATGTTTTCAGAACGTGTTAGCAGGATCGTTGTTCGGTTGTTGGAAAGCATTACTCTTGGTATGCCTACTGAATGCCGTAGGTGCCTCATGTTGCTATTTATTAAGTTTATGGTTCGCAAAACCTGTTGTCGAGTATTTTTTTAGAGATCAATTACAGCGGTTGAGATATGAAGTGAGCTCTAAACCGTTACTTAGAAATTTTGTGGAAGTAATGATTGGAAATTGACGGATCTGCATAAAGTATTTGTTGACAAAATTTCATGCATAAACTCACAACCTCATAATTCGCAATGTGAACTATGCGCAGAACACTTTTCTGATGTATATCATGTATAGCGATCATTTGAGCTAAGAATTTTATAACATATACGCTTATAACACGTATACTCTTTTACCAAATTGTACTCATAGTCGCTGATTCTAAATTTCGTACGATAAAGTTTAAAGATATTCTAACCTAATTTTTTGGAATTTTCGTTTGCTTGTTCTTAGACCCTTGGATTTGGTTGCCATTTATTGTCAGTTTGTGAGTTTGATCGTGGAAAGGTTTCTAAAAGTCATTCTCAAGAGAAGGGATACTTTGTCAATGCAAGTGGTGAAGCTTATGATTAGGAGTTTTTTCTCAAAAATACTTGCAGGTCGCTGAGAATCGATATAGATTGTTCAGCTTCTTATTATGTGCTCGATTATTTCCACTCACGCCGCACTGGTTGTTAAATGTTTGCTTACCACTTATAAATATTCCATTGAGCAACTTTGCTCTATCTATTTTGATTGGTTAGTAGTTTTTTCGTTTAATATGATGTCAATAAATAAATAAACAAATATGTAATTGTAAACTTTTAATTTGTGCGATAGTACTTCTTGACAAAAATTGTTTTCGGTATTTTACTAAAATCAGTAATAGCTCTGTTTGTGTAACATCTTACAGAACTGATTTTAGTTTTAAAAATATAAAAATTTTAGGATTAATTCCATATAACTTGCTATGTGTGCAAGCTGGGAGCGTTCTCGGTAATTTGAAAGACTTTTCTGAAATATTCAGCTTGACAACTATTGTACAGCTTTCTGTGCTAGCAGTGATTGTATTCTTATTCGGCAAAATTAAAAGGAGAACTTGTATAGCAAGCAAAGGTGTCGTTGGACTTATCTCTATGTTAGGATATTGCAGCAATGTAAAATAAGAATTAATTATCGCGCCATTGTCGACTTGATTTTCACATTATTATTGTGTTCTAATGCAAAATTAGGTTATTTTATAAGTTTTTGAACTGAAATGTTTTTTCTAAACAAGTTTTTTTAATTCAAATCGAGTTTAACTGCCGGAAGAAATTAGTTATGCTTTTGAAATTACCAAAATTCCTGACTGTATCTTTTTTAGTTAATTTCTGACCATATCTTTCTTAGTTACAGTTGAATTTCTGGTTCGTATATATGTTATTCTGTACTTCTTGTATGCTATGTTTACATGGTTTTTAAGAATTCTTTTTAATATTACAGGAGTAAAGAGATAAAAATTCTTGATCTTTTTTAGATTTCCCAAATATCCAAATGTTGGCATTTCTGCAGTAAATTATCACTTTGTCAGTGAAATAGATATTTTGTTCCAAAAATCTCGAATTTGCTTATTGAGTTAAAATTCCTTGTGTTTTTTTCTTCGTGGCTGCAAGTGAAAATATTTTCTATTATCAGTTAAATCAGAAGTTCTCTTTTCCTGACTTTAATGCTTCCTTTCTGTTTCGTTTTGTTTTAATGTGATGAAAACGCTAATGTTATGTCTGTGATAAAACTTCTATGAAGTTTTTTTAACACGAAAAAACCAACCTTATAAAAAAGGGTCTCATTCTGACAAGTTTGAGCAAAATGAGCTTGAAATTTTAAGTGTCACTACTTTTTATTACCTTTCATAATTACTTTTACAACGTGCACAAAAGCAAATATTTGCGAAAAGTCACATGAAATGAATTTGTTTTGCAATTTTTGGATAAAAAACGTTGGTTGTAAAGTTGCTACATATTCCGTTCATCGGGAAATTTTTTTCAAATTGACAAAGAGTTTAGGAAAAGGGAAAAGATTAAATTGAACTGATCACTCGCACTCTATTAGTATTGATCGTATTTTCAATCGAATGAAGTAATTAGCGAAAACGGTGGTTTACTAACGTTACTTTCATCTTTTCGTACTGTCTGCTGTTGTACTGTCTCCCACAAAAGTAAATTGTTGCAGCTGACATAACCTCTCACACAACTGTTCCAATTTCCAAAAAGTAATCGCTTTTAGAAAATAATAGAAAATGGAAAAAAAAACTGGCACATCACCAACTCTGTGCAACGGACTGAAATTGATTACATTTTTATAATTCTGCGAGGATAGCGTGAAGCGCGAAATGTTTTTTTGCAGAAATGGGGTAAAATGTTCTTTTCACATTTTTGGGAATTTTCCTGAAATTGTTATTAAGTAAATCGGGAATATAATTTAATCGTATTGCTATTAGTCATGAGGCTTTTAAAATGGATTAATACATTTTAAAATATTTATGCAAACTGCGATTTTTTTTGTTTGCTCTCTTCCTAAAATGATGATGATATTCTGGTCTCGACTTATGATCTTTTAATTATGGATAATTCAGATATGCGCATTGCCTTTTAACAACCCAATTCCTGAATGATCGTTCTTGAATGATCGTTGTAATAATTACAAATGATAAATGCTAATTAGTACGTTTAACTAAACTTTATATTTGCTTTGATATTTGGACTGTGTTTTATCAAATCATTGTGTGATATTTTTACCGTGACATTTCATAAATGGTCGTTTTATTCTTACATTAATGAAATTCAAAATACTCAGATTGGATCACATTCCGTATCGATGTTAACAACTGCGCACAGCGCAAAAGGTAATCTTTTAGTGATTTGTTTTTAAAAAAAATGAATTAAATTATAGCACAAACTAAGGCTTAAGGAATAATTCGATACTAAAAATACCTAAAAAATTTTCTGAAATAGTAAAATTTATTTAAAAATGATCTAAAGATGGAAAAAACGATTGCTTTGTAAATTCGCTTACCTTTCCTTACTTTCTCTCCCTCTCTCTCCCTCCGTCTCTCTCAGCATAGCTAGACGCTGGTTATTTCTTATCTGTCTACTGATTACCTTATCTACTGAATTCTCACTGAACTCATCCATCCACAATATTTAATATTTTATTTCGACACTTATAAATTGATTTAGACAAATTGATTTCCAATTATTTCATATAAATAGCGAAGAATGAAATTTTGTAATGGACAATAATGAAAATTTGTCTAAAAAGGATAATTTGTAATTGAAAATGATTTTTTGATATTTCCATTTGGAATTGCGAATTCGATTTTAGAGTTTATTCATCCATTCTCCACTCTTTTCTTCAAACCTTTTCTATTATTAATTAAATCATTATGATTTCACGTTTTCGCTTCTACAATTGCTAATATTATAGATATCGTCGATCAAAAAATCGATTGATTTGGTGATAAGGATCTTACCAATTTCTTCTTCACAATGTCTATCCGACATTTAAATTCAACTTTCCAAATTTTTTCCAACACAACAATGATTTGATAATTTGTTAACATTCCGTCTTTTACGAGTGACACATGTTTGTTGCGTATTTTTATTCGATATCAATCGAAATTAAATTTTGTAATTTTTGGATTAGTACATAACCTAAGAAAGGTTTTCCTTTTTTTTTTAATTTGATACCTTTACAAGTAAATTAAATGATGCAGCATTTTTTTCCGGCATTTTCCACTCGTCAAATAAGAGCAGTCTTCTCGGAATTTCAGTTATTCCAGTTGACATCTGAAAAATCTTCATGTCGGCGTCATATGGCATTTCAATTATTTGTGCAAATATTGCACCTCTCAGTGTCTTTGTTGTGGCCTACAGGGAGTGGTGTACTCTGAAGAAAAATGTTAATGTTTGCGCAGAGCCAAAATTGTTTACTTAGCAGTCGTAAAGAAGTTCATTATCATTGTTATCATCACTTCCTGATAAGCTGTTGTTTTTTGGCACACATTTTATTAGCTATCATTGAGCTGTTCCTGCCAATTAATCCTAAAGCAGACATTCTTTTAAACAGAACCGTTTTAGATGCTTTAAGATTTGATTATTAATAGCAGCAACTAAGTGTTCCATTGCAAAAGACATTTTGCAACAGCCAATTAGTAATTATACTAACGATAATAAGGGGCATGTTGTTTACTTGGAAAATTTTCAAAGCCATAGAAACCAGTTTATGACGAAAAATTTCTGAATGGAAGGAAGCAGCGACAAAGGAGAAATTGAGAAGAAGTAGAAGATGATGCAAGAAATGTTTTACTTTAATCGTTTTTTTATATTTCTGCAGTTCTATTAATGAATCTGCGGAAAATCTCTTACGTGTAAATTTTCTTCTTTTTTACGTGATATAATACCACCAGGCATGTTTTCTTATGTGACAGCGTAGTCAATAGACGATGTGCGAAAGAAATAGATGACAAGAAGAGAAATAAAATTAAAAAGTGAAAGAGATGAGTTGAAAAAATAATCGAATTTTTACCACCAATAATACACGTCACCTTTGATATGAATATATCAAACATTTCACTTTATAAGTTTGCCACTGCAACTTTAGATTTCACTTTAAGAATTTGTGCAATATTACTTAAACGAAGGGAAAGAAGCAATGACGAAAAAAATACAACCAAACTAGCCGTTTGTGTGCTTACATTATATCCGTGTGGTTAAGGATTATTATTTGTCTTAGCTTATGCAACTACGACTTGGCACTCATTCTGTCGTGGACTTTGATTGTTTCAGATAACATTTTCCATGCAGTATTAAACGATCATACCGTTGGTAGTACACCTGCAACGTCTACCGTCTTGTCCTTCACAATCGTCAAATGTTAAATATTACACCTTTCCTCTCCGTGATTTGATTACATTGATGAGACCTCAATTAGCATAGCTATTAATCAACTGATGGAAGGAAGGACAAACATTAATGATCACTGTTGTTAGTGATCCATATACGATATCGATTTGCTTTTATGATGTAAATGATTCATTGTACGATAACCTCATTTAAACTCGATTTCAGTATTTTTCAATTTCCTTTAACCGTTTACATTTCAAATTGAATGAATTATTTGCACTTTTTTTCGTTTCAAAATATTTATATCTATTAATTGCAACAGTTATTGTGCATTTTCACCTAATCGCATGATGACAGTCGGGAATTTCGGTGTTCGAGCTGATAAGAAATGTCGAAGACATTGAAATTTAACTCTAATCTTTGCTGCAAATCTGAACAGATAATGAACTCTTTAGGACTTAAACTGACGACAAAGTTGCAATCACTCAACTTACCGATCCATCTAACTGTGATCTTTCCCACTTCTTTTTATGTTTATTAAAGCACATTACTTCTAACAGTTCCCATTAACCAATAATTAATGGAAAAAAGGTTTGTTACATTTGTGGAAACAAAGGTTAGTCACATCGACAGGTATTTTATTATTGCATTGAGCATAAACATTAAAGCACATTGTTTGTATGGCTGAGTCATGCACTTTTTGGATCGCATCATTAGCGCTTTGGTATTACTCGCACCTCAATTTAGGAGCCATAAATTAGAAGGTAATGTGTTGGGGACGAAACAGCAGGATTATTGGCAATAAGTGAAAAAGTAAAGGTTGGAGGAGGTCTTTCTACTTGATATCTTGGTATGTTTTAGTTTCTCTTCAGATCTAGAAGAAAAAAAAATCAGATCTAGAATTAGACAGGTGAAATAAGAGAATTAAGGAAGTGACGATAGAAGTAGAAGAAAGTAAGGAAGAAACTCTCATGTCATTTGCAGTATTTCTCATTCATTTCTTTGTGCAAAACTTCAAAAATTCAATTTTCCTATTCATCATCCATATTCATCCTTGTGTCATTACGATCACTGTCATCATTATCGTCGTATTAATATGATCATTTATCACGGAGTAATTACCGTTGGTAACTGTTATAACCAGTTTTCTTGTCTGGCAACTGAAGGATTTCCTTCAAACGTTTATTTTCTTCGTAGATCGTTTGATTTTCTTGCTTTTGGAGCTTTAGTTTGATTTAATAACCCAATCAAAAGAGTGTATTGGAATTTCGCATCTGAAAACAGGTCTTTCATGTTTTCGTTCTTAGAAGCAGACCAGATTCCCAGAAGCATTCACTGCTTCCTTGCTTCTGTCTCCTTCTCGTTGCTTGAATCAGCTCTTTATAATAAATTGTTCGTTTCATCAAATAAAAATCGTTTTCAAAATTTTTGTATTTATTTGTCAGTCATACATTACTGCATTGTCGACGTCTTATTTAATTAGTTTAATTCAGAATATTATCGCATATGCAGAAGGACAACGCAAACTTAATTATTTCCTTTCTTTCCGAAATATTTAATTGTTCCCGAAAAATTGCTCCGTTCATATTAGACTGTACGGCCTTATCATTTCAATTTAATATTCCGAGATGATCAATGATTACAAATTGATCAATGATTAAATCAATCATTGGATTGTAACTTTTAAATAATAACCCTAATAATAATCCTAAAGTCATTTCATGCCACCTGTTAAATCTACCTAATTAATTCATATTTTTTATGATTATTTCAAAAAGCTACATTTATTCATAGCAAATTTAACTGTGATATTTAAGCTACTTTCGTGTCTACAGGGAAACATTAAATGAAACATTGCTTTCAATGGTATATTTTGAAACATTTCTTTCAAAATATACCATTGAAGAGATCGATCAGGCAAAAATAGCGATCATCAAGGAGGTGAAATAATAGAATTTCTCAGAAATATTAAATTACACAACTTTTTCATTGACTTCTAATATCATCTACAATATTGTACAATAAATATATCGTATTCACATTTCGCAATATTAAAATTACCTTTTTATGAATTAACAGTTTACATTTCATGGATACAATAGGAAGCAAAGAGCAATGATTAAAAAACAACGCTGACTGGCATAATAGATAATACAAAACTTAAATTTCAGTCGTACGACCATGGCCTATTGATTTTGACTTAAGTGCTTCCTTTGTCATATCATTGTCAAACCAAATAAAATGAGAATACTACAAAAGTACAGCTAAATTTATTACGAAATTTTAGTTGTGTAGTTCATTCTATTCTATTACTTCAATGACATGGTTACTCTCAAAGCATTTTCCATTCTTTTCATTTTCCAATTTAACATGTACTGTATGTGTTTATTTTAAGTAATTAATGTTAAAAATTATCACTAATTTATCGAAGTGATATGTAATTATTGCTATCCTTATCAGCTTTCCTATTTTTGTTTCTTCTCTTTAAATTTCGAAAAAAATTTTAGAATCAAATCAACGACAACAACAACCGTTACTAGTATTATCTTGCGATTCACGTCACTGTAATTACCGCAATATGGGTAAGAAGGATCGGAAAGGATTACTTGCCACTGTTCGTACATACCCAACAGCGGTATTTTTCATGCTTGGCAATGAATTTTGCGAACGTTTCAGTTTTTATGGAATGCGAGCCGTTCTAATACTTTACCTTATCACCGAGCACCATTTCAGCGAAAGGTTAAATTCGCATTTCTTATGCTTCTTAATCAAAAGTGCTGTAATTGAATTGAAAATTACTTTACCTTTACCGTTGCAGTCAGGCATCGCTCTTCTACCATTTATTCGTAGCCTTTGCTTATGCTTCACCGTTGTTCGGCTCTATCGCAGCTGACAACTATTTCGGTCGATTTCGAGTGATCCTTTGGATGTCAATTATTTATGTGATCGGTCACGTATCTTTAACTGTTGGTGCTATACCGGACCTAAATCAAAGTATTCGCTCGATATTTGATTTTCTTGGATTAGCTGTTATCGCTTTTGCTACCGGTGGTATAAAGCCTTGTGTTTCCGCATTTGCTGCTGATCAAGTTTGATATTTTACATTGAAAATTTTGGGAAGAAAAATTTTTTTTACTTAAAGCATTAGAAATTCTAATTGTGGAAGAAAGAATTGAGAGAAAAATTAGCAAATGTTGTTACTGCAATGTATGTTTTGAAAGATCCAGCAATACACAAAGAAACAATTCTGATTTATCAAGTAAAATTTACAAATTTTATATTAATTGTCGAAAATTCCATCGTATCATTCGATTTGTTCGAAATTTAATTTATGAAATGTTGAAGTTTTTAGTTTGAAGAAGATCAAGTGAATGAAAGGAATCAATTCTTCTCATTTTTCTATTTTGCAATTAACGCTGGTTCTTTGGTCGCAATTCTGTTGACACCGATATTGCGAGGACGAGTGAAGTGCTTTGGCTCCGAATACTGCTTTCCGTTGGCATTTGGTAAGTGAATGACACAATAAATATGCGGTTTTTTTAATTAAAAAAAAAAACTCTAAATTAGCAAATGTACGAAGTAAGTGAACTTACGAGACATTCCACTTCAGGTGTTCCCGGCGTACTAATGCTGATGGCCTTCTTACTGTTTCTAGCCGGTTGGCGACATTATAAAATAATTCCACCTGCAAAGGGCAACGTCGTATTCAGTGTTGTCTGTTGCATTTATTACGCAGCTCGAAAAAAATTATGCAGCGTTATAAGGTAATACTTTTAATTTCTCCTCTTGTCGAATACTGTTTGTCATTAGAATTATCACCTATGAATTATCAGTTTACGTGTATTTAATCAATTAATGAAAGCAGAAGCGCTCGATGACTAATCTCAGTCTGCTAGAGTTATGCAAAAGAATTTACAATCATAATGAAATGTTGGAGGATAAATTGAAGTTTTCATATATTAATTGGTTGAACTGACACTGACCTGTGCTAATGTTAGGTGATTGAATTATGATGTGTTCTGTAGAGGTGAAGACAAAGCTGAACATTGGCTCGATTATGCTGCGCCCAAGTATAGCAATCATTTCTTACGTGGCGTTAAAAGTTTAGTGGCTGTTTCAGTTTTGTTCTCGCCAGTTGTACTTTTTTGGGCGCTATTCGATCAACAGGTAAGAGAGAAATAAAATGATTGATGTTGTTTTTCCTTCCCGTCAAACGCTCAGTTGAGAATGATATCTGTCGCATTTTCGTCAGGACAGGTCGTTTGGCCTATTCGTCTACTCATATAATGCATAGGCATTCCTTCAATTTTTGTAGAAAGCGATTGAAATTACTGAGGAAGGCTTCATTCTTTTTCTGTTTTAAAAAGCAAATCTGTGAGTTGTACTCTTCAGAAATATAAAAAGCAACTTTGAGTTGTCTTTCTGTAGAAGATATTTAAATAGAAGCATTAAGGGTAATAATTTATAATGAAATTCTTTTTTGATGAGATCGATGAGATTCAGTCAAAGCTACGATTTTCTTTGAATCTAAGAAAATTTCATTCATAAAATCAAAATATCTAAAAGATATTTTTGATAGCTATTTTATCATTTGCGAACTATACTAATTGATTGATGTGAAAGGATACAGGTAAATGGTAACTGAGAATAGGTAATTTATCTCATGCAATAAATTTTTTTTTCAGGGTAGTACATGGATACTACAAGCCCGTCGAATGGATGGTCGTGTTGGTCCATTTGTAATACTGCCAGATCAAATGAATACACTTAACCCGCTTATTGTTCTCATTACAGTACCCATATTTGAAGCATGGATTTATCCAGCAGTTCAAAGAATTTGCAAAGTAACGCCACTTCGGAAAATGGCTACCGGTGGTTGTCTTGCAGCTATAGCTTTTATTATGGCAGGACTATTGCAAGTAAATACTTTTAACGGCAACTTTTATTGGTATATAAATTTTGAGAATTGAACATTTTTTAAACTATTGTGTTGTAATTATTAAGATGTTACAGTGACACAAAAATTCCTTCTTCAACCTTTTCCTGTTGACAGATCAGAGTGAACAAAACAATGGAACCGCATCCGGAAAATGGTAAAGTGATCCTGCAAGTATTTGGTGATTCCTCACATTCCTACCAAATTAACGGAACAACACTTGCTCATGGAAGGACTGAGTTGTTGGAAGGTTTTTATACCGTAACATCGAATTCGGTAGAAAATTCAATTCAGTTGAATTTATCAAGTGCTGTTTCATGTGGCTATGTTCTTGGATTATTTCAGTCACCCCAAAATAAGTTAGTCCATTTTGAACATTTTTCATTTTCATTCATTAAACATCATTATATGCACCTATTTAGTAATAGACACTTCTACTATTTTTGTAGCTTTAACTTTTCAGGAGCAGCTTCTCCTTCTTTCCCTATAGCTGTGAGAAAACTGAAGGCGGTGGAACACGCTTATATCTATCAGTATCGGATGATTCCAATCTAGTGAATGGAAGTTTTTACATTGTTGATATCAATGGAAACATCCGTCAGAAATCAATTATCAAATCAGGCATCTTTTTGCTCCATACACTGATAATCGCAACATTCAAATTTTGATTAGTCATTTCACTGTCTGCGTAATAGAGCTCCTGGTAAAGATAAGCGATGTGACAACGATTCCATCATAAATTAAGTTCTAAATGACATGTTTAATAAAATGAGATGGTTCAATTTGCTAACATTAATGCTTAATTCATTTGAGTGAAACTATCGCTCACCTTAATTCGTCATCTTCAGGTAAATATTTGGATATCCGTCCAACACTGATCAGCTCACCGCATTATACGTTAAAAGTTGGTCCTGGTAATTGCTCGGTTACTGATTGTCCATACAATTACACTATTTACGCAGAAGCTGGCGTCGCTCATGTCGTATACATCACTGAGGATATCATTAATATTTACACTGTGGTCAAAGCAAATACGGTCCATATCCTTTGGCAAGTACCGCAGTTTTTTGTCATAACAGTTGGTGAAGTACTATTTTCAGTGACTGGCTTAGAATTTTCATACTCACAAGCACCGCCGGATATGAAGTCCGTATTACAGGTATAATTTTAACAGTAATATTAAAATTTCTAATAAAATTTGAATAACTAAATTTTCAAATGTTTTTTTGTCAAAATACTGTTGAACTTAATTTCGCATCGCTTTAAACAATTGACCGTTAATGAAAGACAAATTAGCTTGTTGATAAATACAATTTGCTTGTTCGATTTTTAGGCTCTTTGGTTGATGACCGTATTCCTCGGTAATGTAATAGATATGCTAATTTCCGGATCACATATTGTTGCTGAACCAGCGGCCGAATTCTTTGTCTATGCTTTCATGATGGTTTTTATAATTGGATTATTTATTAAACTTGCAGTTGGATATAAATACGATAATTATATAGAGGATGATGATTCGCAGATGAAATATATCGAAAAGCCATCATCTCAGGAAAATAACGTGCTTTCCGTCAATAAGCCGTTATAGTTGAATGTTACTACAAGATTCACAATTATTGTCTAAAAGAATTTAGTGATAATCTTATCATAACTATATACTGTCATGCAAAAGGATGAAATTAATATGCTGAATTTAGGTTCAGTATTTTTATTATAGTATATCTCTAATGTTATACTGAACTCCATGAATTACTTACTTATTCTTGAGTTTTTTCCTCTTCCTCTAGAGGAAATGAGTGGAATTTTTCAACTATTTTTGAAATGTAATTATGAATTGCTGTTAGAATGATAAAACACATTGTCATATGAGAAGGAATATCAAAATTTTAATTATTGCTTAAGAATATTAGCATTTTGATTTTTGATACTGTTTAGTAATTTCTATTTTATCTAACTACTTGAAAAGAGTAGCCATAAGTTGAGGATTTTTTGACGGCAATTGTACTGTAATTCTAACATTCAGTATTTCTGAAGACATCAATTATAGGAATAAATGTTATCATCACTGTTTACATTCGTACAAAAATTAATTAATTAAGTATAAATAATTATTTTACTATTGGCAGTGGTTGGCTGGAAATATCGCAGAGATGAGCTTTGATATGAAAAAGCAATTATTCCCTACGTCAACTTCAACTGCAAGTGTCGCGGAAGTTTTGGGGGTTTGAGTTTATTGTTTGTAGATCCACAACACTAATACTTCGTCGTCAAGCTTTATTTGGGAATTGATTTGTCTTTGTAGCAGAAGAGTTAGCGACGGAATAGTTTTTCAACAATAAGTTTATTCAGCGGTACAAATTAGGGCAAATATTATAATTGATGGTGAAATTGATGATGAAATTGATGATGTGGTTGAAGATGAGGGCTAATGAGGTGGAGGATAGGCGTGCTGTTGAAAGGAGCTAATGAGATAAGTGAGACATTGTAAAAAGTGAGATAAGTGAGCCCTGAGGTTACTGTCTCATGGTATTTATATCCCTTTATATGGGCGGGTTTAAGTCTGCAACAAGGGTTGAGTTATAGCACAATGATGAGGGAAGAAGCTTGTTAACTTCCAATTATGTTGAAATTCAAGAACAAAGGATTGCTTTACACAATGATGAGGGAAGAAGCTTGTTAACTTCCAATTATGGTGAAATCCAAGAACAAAGGATTGCTTTAAACAGACTAAAGATTATGTGAGGTTAATGTTGCCTTTGTTAGCAGTAAAGAAGACAGTTAACCGTCTTACGATTTGGGTTAGCTACCAAAGCTTGTAAATGTGACAAAGGCTTGTAAATGATGTTACAGACTACAATGTAAAATTGACAAAGGGATTTAACAATCATTGTGAAATTGGTTATATGGCAAATCTTAGGGACTTTTTATATAATTTGTGTTAGATTTCTCGGCTTTCCCGACA
>JABVXW010000049.1:0-37164 GCA_013365375.1 Litomosoides brasiliensis | reverse complement strand
CCGTCTTACGATTTGGGTTAGCTACCAAAGCTTGTAAATGTGACAAAGGCTTGTAAATGATGTTACAGACTACAATGTAAAATTGACAAAGGGATTTAACAGTCATTGCGAAATTGGTTATATGGCAAATCTTAGGGATTTTTTATATAATTTGTGTTAGATTTCTCGGCTTTCCCGACAGCAAGTGAGGATTGAAAGTGTTATTTCATTCATTTTATTGTACGCAAATTTCACGTGAGCTTAGAATAGCTTGAAGACAGGTGGACAATGAAATGGATATGCAGTGATCACTGTTTGTGTAGAAAAAAAGCGCAAAATAATTTCTTTGCCATTTTTTAAACTAACAAGGAATGATAAGGCAAGAAGGCAATATCTGTTTTGAGGACAAAAATAAAAAACTGTCCTGTAAGAGAATAAAATTTTGATTAGCGATGAGGAACAAATTCTCATACTATAGAAATTTAAAGATAAATTTTAAAAAAACCCTAAATTTTAATTGGTCATTTTAGCCTATGGTCATTTTAGGAAATGTGGTAACTTATTTTTCAATGGATAGTAACAATCGATGAGTGTCAGTGCCAATGTATCTCAGAATTTCGGGGAGAAAATATGAAAGCGATTAGTTGCATAGAGTAAATTAAAAATGAACAAGTAAACAAACAAATAAACAAAACAAAAGTAGAAATTCAAATGATTAAAGCAATGATTAAAATTCTGTACTTTTACTCCATCATACCCATGAAGATAGAGTGATATCAAATAGCGTTAAAAACTAATTAATTGAATTCGTTTTGTTCCTGGCATTTTACTCCTTGAGAGCCCTCAACAGGAATTGTCGTCCATCAGAACTGATAGCTTGAAGTTGAACTAGGCTGCTACACTTTTTAAAAACTGCAGAATCTATTTCCATCTTTATTGGTGTTGCCATAACAACGAACTGAAATGTTTGTACCATAAAAATATTAGAAGCCACTTGACTGCCAACTGAAAAATCAATTCATTAATTTTACCAAAAGTTGAAAGAAAGATTGAGGAACAGTTTCAACCAATGAAAACTATTCCGAATTTATTAGCGGTCGTACTTGCTCATTCGATGATTGGATATGATGTCGGAGCCACCGCTTTTTCAAAAACAATGTTCCCAGTGTTAAATACTTGAAAATGATCAGTAGGAGAAGTATGGTTAGTATGAAAAGTACGATTTTGATAAGAGTTGATAATGATATGAATTCCAGAGCTAACACATCAGCATCTTCTGCAAGAGGGAACTTGTATGAATAAGCAATGAATAAATGGGAAAAGCATTTTTGTCATTAAGCAAAATCAATAAAGCAATTTCTCAAATGCTTCGAAAGTCATTTCATCTAAAATATGAATAAAAAAAGATAACATTTTATTAAATTAAATCTAATCAACAAGCCTGCAATTTTATTGGAAAAATTTGTGAAAGCAATTTCAAATCGACCACCAAGATCGTCAGCTGTTTCCGTGATTGATTTAAAAAATTTATTACCAACAGATTCAATCATTTCGATGACATTGCTGTTTGATTCACTGCAATTCCAAATTTAAATCAATGCTTATGTAAATCGAATGATATTGCTCTATCGAAACATTGTACGAAGAAGATTATGTTTGATGAAACGATGAACGAATCGGTGCCTTTTTTTAGAAAAAAGGACAACAAAGGCACTGGTATTTGCAAATGTAAATAATCGTTGAAAAGTTCAACTTAAATTTCTGGAAATAAAATTTAAAAAAATGTACAAGAAAGATATTGTGTTAGTGATTTTGCTATCAGTTGATGAACAACAGTTTTCAGAAAAGTTATTTTAAAAAAGATAAGACTATAATAACTATTGGCTTAAGAAGTCATGCCTTTGCTTTACTGCAATGCAATTGAACATTCGAATGCTCCCTATTTGGAAGAAAGTATATTTTTATCAGCTTCTGAGCATCTCCATCTACTATCAAATCTCACCAATCGTCGACTTCGTAATGCTAATCTCAATTCACATGAAGCACGTACCTAAATCATCAACTACCAAAAGATGAAATTTCACGCTTTTGATATGGCGCAATCACGTCTCATTATTACAAATTTAAAAACTACCAAACTTATAAACAAAAATAAATTCTTATCTTTAAATTATCCAAGGACACGTCTGATTGACACAATCTGCAGTGCTTGTAATCAGTGGAGGAGTTATCTGCTTGATTAGTAAAGGTTTTTAATACAAAATCGAAAGAAGAAATATTCAAAATGTGTAATTTATATAAATTAAGAGGACGAAAAACACCAGAGGAGAATGAGTAAAGTGAAAAGAGATGGCAACAATGCTCACAAATGAAAGTTTTAATCTTTTAATATCAATAAGCCACTCGAATGATTTCAGAATACATACAGTTTAAAATTAAAAAAGGAAGAAATGTGGATCCATTTGTCATTTTCATTTCAACCATTTTGCATTTTAATGCTGTCTCTCTCTCTCTCTCTCTCTCTGCTTTGCAAGTGTTTTTTTGTTGCTTGGAAGTGTTAGATAAAAAAAGTGGGAAACTAAATTTTAATTTTGGAGCATGCATTCTAAATTTATTTTAAAAAAAATTTAAAGTTAAATTTGAAAAGGAAATCAATACAGGAAGGACCTCACTGTACAGGAATATCAGTGGAACTCACTGAAGGATAGAATTACATGTTATCATCCTGAATTGTCAACCGCCAAACGGTACCAGTCAATTTTATTCTGAACTGAAATGTTGCGTAGGACGCTTGCTATTGCAATGAATGGAAAAAGTCAGTATTTACAACAAACAGATGTAATCCTCCAGGAGATTTATTTTGATTGATTCATTTAATACTTCAAAATCACTTTCTTAGTTTTTCAATAAGAAAAGCACAATTCATGAGTTCGTTCAATTAACACATCCTTTACAAGGATATCAAAAAATGCATGACCTGAATTCATCCTAAAAATGGTTCTCGAGAAAGAAGGTACATCAAATTACAAAGTTCAGACGCTCATCCGAATAATAGTGGCACGACGAATTCTTCACATATAGCCATCTGACAAGCGGATAGGAAAACAGGTACATCAAAGGTGTTCAGTTAGCTGTCATCAAAAAATTGAGAGATGGACGAAATATAACTCAATGGAAAATAAGAAGTAACATAGAGGCACGCAACGCGGGATTACCGATTTCACCAATAACCGTTTTTTTTTTTTCGAATAATATGACAACGATAGAAATTATTTAGATATGAATGAGGGAGCAGAAAACCTGTTTCCATTTATCCTCCTTCTCGCTAACCTTCGTCCCATCAATTACTAAATTTTTTCATTGAAACATCTCTGAGCATGCACACTGACTTTTTTTTTATTCCTATAATTGAGCTTGACGCCTCTTCATTTTTATTCATTTACGGCTAAAATCAAGGTGAACCACAATCTGTTGATTTTTTTAAGACGTATCAGCGATATCTGATCATCATCCTTCCTCTGAGGATAATTCCATAATTCTCGATTGCAATCGTTAGTGATTCTGTAGATGCTGATCAATCTAATAATGGCCACATATCAATCGCTACTTGCAAACGCTTACCATTCAAAAACTCTCCGTAAGATGCAATCTGGGATGTGGTAGTTGCACAGTGCGTAGGGCAGTTATGCGGAGGACTGGGCAGCGACGTCAGTACGTGTGAGGGTGCGAATTGTGGGGGAGGGGGAGAGGGGGGGAGGAAAGAAGGTGGGGTGGGTGGGATAGTGGGGTGGGTTGGTGGTGGTACTACAGTGTTATATTATTAGGGAAAATGAAACTCTTCATGATAAACACAAAGTCGCAAATTGGCTAAAAATACGCAAGTCACGTAAACTTCGTTTACGTTAAGCATTTACACTTTTAGTTAGTTGCCGAATGGCAAAGGAGGAGGAAGACGGAGTGAAGCCATCATCAAGTGATGCTATTATTGCATCACTGCTCAACGACGTACGCAAAACGAATGAGGTGATTTTTTCAATTTTATTGAAGTATCACAAAAAAGAAAAAACTCCGTCTTTTTTGCAACACAATATATAAACCGTAATAAAGGGATCATAATGAAAGAAAATTTTCAGCCGTTCGATGTGAAAAGTTTAATTGGAGGGAAGCTGGAGATTGAAATAAAAAGGTAATTCTAATCCTGATTTAACAGATTTAATTGGCAAAAATGTTTGTGCTTCATATCATTACTTTGAAGTGTCGTTTGATGTGACTGAGATACGTTGTCTAATCACAACGCAATTTAAATTCTTTGTTAGGACCTCATTGTTTGCGAGTAGGTTTTAAGAGAGGGAGAGAATCGTTGTTTTGGGAGTATATTTATCAAAGTGTGGAATGTTTTTTTTTGAAAAGGCATGCTGTGTGTTGCAGTGAGTGCTGAAACACGTTGGTTTTCATTCAGTCGTCTGATAGCGTAACATATCAGTGTGTACATTCGTTGATTTGGTTCTAACTTCGGTGTTTACTAGCTTTTGTTTCACGAGATATATTGTATTTTGAACATTATTTAGGGATTTGAAACTTCTTTCAAATTTCAGAGGAGTGGAAAGTGATGGAAGCCTTTCATCTGTACACGGACGTAGCAAAAAATTAAAGCGTTACCGGGATAAAAAATCTAAAAAAAATAAGAAGTCGAAGTACAAATTACGGTCAAAGTCAAAGTCACCATCGCGCAAGCGGAAGAAGTATGTTATTACGATAATCATTTTGGCACAAGGAGCTTTATTTTGTTACATTTCTATTGCGTTTTCTAATCATTTCAGACATCGAAGTCGCAGTCGTTCTGGAAGTACAAAAGGCAAAACTTGTCATGAAAGCGTTCAAAAATTTGTCACTTATACTATACCACCATCCGTTGAAGCTGTTATGGAAAAGGTTATTCTTTAAGCCTAATTATGGCAGCGTTAAAACTACCAGACATGTCGATAGGGTTTTAAGTTACTAAACTTCATGTCATATTTTCTTCCACTTCCAAATTCGTGCCTGAATAATGATAAAGTTTTAAAAGTTCTTTCAACAATGTTTATTTTCTTGAAAAAAATCAACAAGGATTGGGACTGATATAGACCAATCATTGGACCATGTTAAAGTAATAGGCTTTGCAAAAAGTCTTTTGCAATGCACATAACGATGTAAAAAGTTATTTTTACATTCATATTCGAACTGATCTTAAGTAAAATCTGACAGTTCTAGATCTCAGATGATGAGGATGACCTTCCTGTTGGTGCAGACTTCCTTAGTGTTAATGCTAGCAGTTCAAAAGTGGACGGGAAAGCTGCGTTATTTCAAGATATTTCTAGTACTGCACAAAATAAAACAAAGGAATTTAGTAAGCCTTATTTGCTTCAAATTTACGTTGGGAATTATTTTTAAAAAGGTAATATATTTTCTTCGTTTTGCAGATGTTAATGAAGAAGTGTTTCCTTTGGCTAAGAAGAAAAAGAAGTCAGAAAGTCCACCAGTGTTAAAGAAACCACGACCTTTGTCGGAAATATTAGCAAAAGTGCGAGCAGAAAGAGACAGTACGTTTGTACCACGTAATATCAAATTGAAGCAGGAAAACGGAAAAAGGTAATTGAGGCCGGTGTTGCATGTATTTGATGAATTAGTTTGTTTAAGTCCATAAGGATCCCTTTTTTATATGAAAAAGTGGCGAGGTCATGTGAATCTTTGACTTTCCAGGGAAATAAACCTTTAATCTTATCATACTCAAAACAACAATATGGAATTGCATTCGTGTGTTAAAATGTCATTTTTAATTGGTTGGATTTTAATTTTGTCTAATGTACCAAAGTGTTAACTTCCCTTGCGGTCGTTCTTCTCCGTGGTGATAGGATGTAGGCGACATTTCATTATCTTCGCATGTTTTGCATTGCTTAATTATAAAATGATAGATATTTTGCATTGCAGTGTTGGCGGGTCAGCTGCAGATGTGATCACTAATACAGCCTTAAGTAATGTTTTTTTGATTACAGAGCACTTTGTCTGAATTCTTTGCAAAACTTGATATGATCTTTTACTTTACATATCCTGTAATTTAATGATCGAAAGAATACTCTTATTCGTTCGTGAATTTGTAGAGAACGATGGTAGTAGGCATGATGACGTTGAGTATGGACCAAGACCACTGGAAGCTCTTAGGACACAACCAATCTCGGAGGACGAAGATGAATTACAGTTATCACCTCTTAAAATTAAGCCTACTGAAGCTGCAAAGTCCATTAAAATTGCCACTATAAGCAAGGTTAATTCGTTTCCCACAATGTATTGCATATGAGATAGTTTAGTAGATATTTATTGGATCTTCAATTGAAGTTTTTTAGATCTTGAGTGAAAAGAAATCTTGAGTGAGAATTTCATCAAGAGTTTCTCTTTTATCTTATCAACACTTTATGCAGTCCGAATTATAGGCGTAATCATTGGAACAAACCATTACCTTATTGATGTTATACTCATATCAATGCTATCAAATGATATGGAATTACAAGTTTTATAATCAAGTTTTATTCGAATTATATTTCTTGGTTATTTACAGGTGCTATTCGTTGATGAGAAACGAGATCAGATGGGAAAGGATGGAGAAATTCCAGTAAGTGATGCTAGTGCAGGACCTTTTTTTTCAAATGATGAAATTGTTGAAGAATTGGTTACTGAAAAAAATTCAAGATCGGAACGAGGGATGAGTGGAAATGAAAGTGAGACGAAAAGAAAAACTGATGGTAAGATTCAGATTAGTTATCAAAATGTAAGTTATTCAAAAGGTTACAAGTTAACTATCTGGTAAAGAACTGTATAATTTCTGATGAGCGAATTATCATTTTTACACTACGGTACGGTATAATGCATTTATTGAACATTGGGAACTGTTTTTGCATCAACAGCGTGACATTCAACGAGGTAGGCACTAAAAAACTACGCAAATTCGATCTAAAAAAGATCATGAAATATTTTTTTAATGTACTTCCGAAATGGTTGATTGACTAAGTCAATATCGAAATTTTTAAGAACTTTAATTTATTTTGAACTTCTTTTGAGCTTTTTCCAGGAAAGAAAAGGAAAAAAAAGAAAGATAAGAAGTACGGAAAGCGGTATTCAAAGCGCAGCAGTTCGTTATCATCGGATAGTGAAAAAGAATGGAAACTTTTGGAAAAGAAGTGCAAAATTTTTCTTGTGACTTACTGATTTTTGTGTTTTTTTAAATTTTCGTTTGATTTTTTTTTGCTTTAAACCCAATGATTTTCAGAAATAAGATGAAAGAGCATTTACGATACTCAGGACGGGAATTTGACAAAACTCGTAGGCGATCTGGTTGGTTTTGACATACATTGTTTATTCTTGACGACATTGCATCGTAAGTGCTTTTGCTGTTTTCTTAAATTTTTGATCAACCGAAAGTTGAAGTAGTTTTCAGGCAGTCTTTATGTACAGTCTTATTACGTTGATAGTAACAAAAGAGTACATGAAGGTTCGAAATGGCAATGGAACCGCGGAGAAAAAAGTGTTAAAGAAAAAACTAATGCTCTTACTATACAGTAAGTAAATTTTTGGTATTCACAAGCGTTAACTTTATTTAGAGGCTTGAATGCTTACGAAGTCATTTTCCAGCACACGTTCAAAAGGATGGAGACAAATTCGTTCTGCGAGAAGCCCTTATTCGGAACATAAGCGAAAACGATCACCATCAAGTTCATGCTCACGTTCACATTCACGCACAAGGTTTTATATTTGGCTGGCATCACTCTGGCGTTTTGTACTGATTTTGTATTAAATTCAATAAATTGATGAAATTTATAGATCGCTGTCAAGTACTTCATCACAAAGCTCGCATTCATCTCATTATCGCAAAGTTCGAAGCTCTCATCGTGGTCATAATCATCATCATTATCACCGTGATCGAAAAAGTAACAGCAAGCGCCGAAGTGACGATGAATTAAGTGGTCATAAAATTGACAAAAAGAAGTTACTGGAGATTGCACAAAGAAATGCCGCCCAGATGGCACAAGTTCGTATCACCTTATCTTGCTAACTAGATATTTTGGAGTTTAAACCTATTTCAGTAACAAACCCTTTCAATGATTTTAATGATCCTAGTTTGAAGAAAGAGGGTTGCAAACTTTTGGGAAACTTCGTATCAAAGCTGGTTGATTGTCCGAGGAGTATTTTCCCTCTTCATCTTCCGAAAACGGTTGGCATAATTAGATCTTCCTTTTGTGAAATCCGATTTATAAAAATTTAAATTTCAGCTTGGCTATTTACCGAATGCCCCACCTGAAGCAAAAGCTCAACTGAAAGCAGGTGGACAATCTGTCGATCAACTTGTCGGTTAGTGTTTTTTGCGTTTGATTTTTACTACACGCCTATCTTACTGTTTATCATGTTAATAACTGTATATAATGTTTGATTAGTTCAGATTTTTGTCAGAAACTACAACGGTCACAGGACAAGGCTGCTCGTCGTGAAAAAGGCGAGTTGGTATCGAGTGATGAAGACTTGGCGCCGAGAAAGAAAAAAGGCGAAGACGACACTGATTTCTTGAAACATCCATTTGCTTTGAAGCCTACCGCTCCAATTACTATTAACATTCCGGTAAGCTCCACTGAATTATATTCAGCCTTCGAATTTCACAATTCAACTGTAGATGTGTTGAAATGAAGAAGTCTTAATCCCAGTACATTCATTTATGAATATTTATTTTGGATTTTCCCTGTAATGTTTTGATTTGTTTCAGTCTTTTGTGCTTCACTTATCTGAAAGTTCTCAATCATTTTGAAACTAGTGCTCAAGATTCAATCATACATTTAGAATAATATAAAGGAAATTTTTGGAACGATACGACTGATTTTTAGCGCTTATTGAAATTTCTCTTTCTATCAATTGAAATTTTCATGCAATGCAACTTTTTTCCAGAACTCTATTCCACTTCCAATTAAAACACCTGCACAGAGGACACTAGAAGAAAGTCAATTACGCATTGCTTATCCAGTCTCTTCGGGAGCGCAACATCGAGAAAAAGATAATGTATGTTTAGTTGTACATTGCGAGTTTATCAATCCATGTCGTACAGTATGCTGAGTCATTCAATAATTTCGCTTGCAGGAGTGGACACCAGTAAAAAAAGAGGAAGTACCATCAGTGTGTAGCCCAGCACAGAAGGCAAAATTGGCTGCAGTCCCCAAGGAAAAAGAGAAGGTTTTATTTTTCGATTTTCTGGTGCAGTTTTATCTAAAAATGTTGTATCTTGATGTGAGAAATTTTATTGGTTTTTGTTTCTTGCTTGTTTCTCACTTGCTCTAGATAAGTGTTTGATTTACCTATTCGACGTTCTGGGGACATGTTTGATAATTTGTTTCTGAAAATGAAAATATTTCATAAAAATAATTGTTTACTAACATTTCGGAGTATTTGAATTTTTTAACTTTTGGACAGTCTTCTTGATTTATTCAATTCACCTCATTAGAAATTTCTTTTTTCAGATCTTCAATACATTTGAAGTCGTAGCTGCCGAATCATTCGTGTTGCCACCACCCCCAACACCGCCGATATTAGCATCGTTTACGCAGTCCGCTTCCTCTCTGTTGAACTTGCCTCCACCCCCACCACCACCTGATCTGTTTTCTGGTTCTTGCAACACTTTGCAGGATGAACAAAAGGAATCTCCTTCTCTTGGTCTAAACTATGGTAATATTGTGACAGTGCCGGAGGAAGAATCTGTATTCAGAGAACCAGAATCCCTCCATCATACGGTATATAATTGTGAAAAAGATTTTGCTTCAAATTTTGACCTGAAAATTTAGGTCCGAAATGTAACAGGATGTATCTAGTGTGTCTGTTTGTTAGGATATTTTTTGCTGCAGTAGTTGTATCATTACTTAGTTTTTCCGTGGAAGTTAAAACAGAAGTGTGAGGGAGACTGATTTCTTGCTGTTTTTTGTGGTGCGTTTTCTCGTTGTTTTTTTGATTAGTGTTCCACCGTTGAAGAATCTTCGAATATATGATTTTTTAATATTTGAAGCCATTTACGGTGGATAAATGAAAGTGACATATTTGGAAGTTGCTATTTATGTGCTCAAATTTAGCAAGAATCATATGACTACATTGTTCAGGATCCTTTCCAGCTGGAGCAAATATCTCCTTTTTTGGGAGCAAAAGACAGTTTTCTGTTTCCTGAATTTTTCGTGTTTTCTGATTTCCTCTCCATGGGTTTAAGTTTATGAATCGGTCATATTTTCTCTGATAAATATTATGGCTTACTTGATGTACACAATTTCTGATTTTCTACTGGATCTTCACTGCTGAAGCACTATTCGTACCTGTGGGTACAGATTTAAATTCTTTTGTTTTAGCCGGCAAATGTTGGCAGGGTGATGGCAAAACGGATAAAAGCAAGTAAGCTGTTAGCGAAAGATCCGAATGATTATGAAGCAAGACACCTGTTGAAAGAAGCTGATGATCAGGCAACTTTTTCTATTATCCAGATAATAACGCTGTAGTCTACACTTCTACGAGCAAGCTGTGGCGGTAAATAAGGAATAAAGCGTAGTGTAAGATGTTGGTTTGGTGGAGTGGTGAAGGAGGAATGGCTGGATGGTTTAGTTTCTCTGTAAGAAGTTTCTTGAAGTTCATGATCGGAGCTCACTGTGGTTTTGATTATGTGTACAGAATTCACGCTCATTATTATGGGCGGTTCAAAATTAAATCCACATTCCAAACCTTTCGATCTTTCTGTGATTTTAAGGTATTTCACAGTGGATATAATAAAAGCAGCGTAGAACTGAACTACTCACGCTTGGTGTATTCTCACTAGCGGGGTCAAGAATACGCAACACTATCTCATGCAACCTATGTTTACCTCGTCTAATGAGCTGTTGTTTCGTCTAAAGTAGACCAAGATTGTCTATTTTACAATTTTTCCTTCTATGAAAATGGGAAAAGTAAAAATTCTGTGATTACCGGGAGTAATTAGCTTTGAAATAAAAGTTCGACCTTCAAAAACATTTTTTTCTTCCGAATGCATTTTTTGAAAAGGGAAAATTAACTGCATATTCAAGAGCATTTTTCTGTAAATAATTTGGAAACACAGGGAGAAAATTGTGCGTAATAATGGGGACGACATTTAGACTGTTACTCTGAATTTCTGATTGGCTCTCACGAACACCTTCCAGATAAAATCTATGCATATCTCTTACCAGAAGTTTTTTGATTCGTGCTTTAAAAATTCAAAATGGTGAATGCAACTTTACAGATAAGAGCATGGGCTGAGAGTAAAAAGGATTTACCGGGAAAGTTTACTGGATCCACTGGCGTGAATATACTGAAAGCTGATCAGCTTGGCCCGAATGATCCGCGCTTCAGTGTTTGGGCAAGAAAGGTTTGTTAGATTGCCCTAAAAGATTTACATGAAAAATCACTTTTTATATGGTTGAGCTGTGAGAGATTTTGCCTGTTGGAACTGTAGAACCTATTTTAAAAATGCGTTACTAAGTTTATTAACTTTTCGTTATAAAGGCTTAGAAGGTCTCCATAGCAAGTTTGAGAAATATGCCAGATGGTTTTTAAAGCTGCGAGTGCTTTTTGTTTTTGCACAGCCAGCAGTTTTTCCTCTCAAAGCAGCTAAGAGTGGAAAATCCGATGGCGTGTAATATGCCACATATTTTTGGTATGAACTGTAGATTTCATGAAAACATCACTGCTGTAGTAGTGATCTGTAGAAACTGAGGAAGCTGTCGTGCATTTTTTATGTTTAAGTAAAAGTGATATAGATAGGAAAACAAGTCAAATTTTGAATCATTTAACTGTTGCATTGCACCGAAGAAGTACATTTGTATCTGACGAATATTAAGTTTAACACTCATTATTTCACGTATCATCCACATCACTGGCAATGTCAGTGGTTTGTTTCATTTTAAATTTCTTTACGTATATCCTCTGGTATGAAAACCAGCATGAAAACATCCAACCTGTGGATCATTATTTGGATCATTATTTGGACCAATACCGACTTTAAGCAACCCTTCATGTCTGGGGGTGTCATAGAGTAATAATAATAGGTTGACATGCTACGCTACGAGTAATATTTTTTGATTAGATTATATTCAATTGATAATACTCGATGCCTTTTTAGTTCATTATATTTCTTATGCTCATATGTTTGATCGCTAGAGATAAATCCCAGTATTATCAAAACTCGTCAATAATACAAAATCTTTTTTTATAAACATAAAAACATTAGTTTTTGATGAAATTACGAAAGGCTTCGATATGTTAGAGAGTATGAAACACATCTTGGGTGATACAAGTTCTTCAACGGAAAAAACTGATTTCAGGCTTATTGAACTTCTGCCATATTTCACAACAAACAGTCTGAGTCTTTTTCCCCAGTAAATTCACACGTTTAAATGATCTTGAACTAAGTGTGATAAATTCTTCATGGAAACCTTATAAAGTTCGGTTGTTACCTGAGCTCTTTTATTTTATTTTATGCTGCTTTCAATTTCTAAAATGTTTCGGTTTATTGTATGCCCAACCAGTAATGCAATGGACGAAGTGGCAGTTCCCAGTCAGTCAGGTGTATTGCTTTTCTTGTCGCACTGCTGCACTTTTTCGGTCAACTACATGCTGATGAAGTCTGCTTGCATCATTGAGTATTTTATTAGTTGGCATCCTTGGCATCAATAATTAATCGAAACTAGAAACTTTATATTACTTGTTGGATTCGCAGTATTTGAAATCAGTGGATTCACCATAATGGACTTCATGTTTTAGTCAGTTATTCGACCGATGTATTTCACATATGATGTTTTTGCTTAGCTGCTGTGAAGAAAATTTGGCTGAAAATGGATGAACAATTACCTGGCCGCGAGAAGTAGATTGCTAATGATTTAATGACACGAGTTGCACTTCTTTTACACTTTTTTGCACATGTGGTTTATGCTTTACATAAGAAATTTTACGGTTTTGAGTCTTCTCAAAACTGTTTTCATGTACTCATTTGAATACATCAAACAATCATATCTATTAATTCTTACTTTATGGAAATAATAATTAGCTTGACGTAACATCTAAATTGTCACCGTACCTTAGCGGAAATCATGCGCTGATTTTGTGTATCTTGCAACTCGTGTCATTAATCATGGACAGAAATTATTTAGGTATTGCTGTGAACAGTAACTATGATGGGAAAGGATTTATTTCCACTGTAACTGGTGTTTTGACCTTTTTGATCTAATGATCAGATGGCCGCTGGCGTAAGCTTTTTTAGTTTTATTTTTCCGTTCTTTTAATTTAATTCTTCTGATCATCGCGCGTTTCATTTAAACTTTCTGCATTTTAGGATTTTTTGAAGCAGACGAATGTTGTGAACAGTGGTGTAGGTTTAAAATTAATGCAGAAAATGGGTTGGACACCTGGTGAAGGTCTTGGAAAAGGAAGAGACGGTCCTCTCGAACCTCTGGTTTTGGACATCAAGTCAGACAGAAAAGGTTTGAGGACAGAAAAGTTTTGAGTTCTTTTTCACACAGTTGTGGTGCATTTATCGGTCGTCGGTTTCCTATTTGTTAAAAAACAAAAGATGGTGTACAACCTTCGAGATAGTTTTATAAATGTTTTTACTAGTTTGCACATATTACTGGTCAGTTACTGTCGGTACATTTTAGGTTTGGTGGCAACAGGAGAAGTTCCAGAATCGAAGAAGTTACATCCGAATTCTGGAATAAATTTTGCCGGCATGACTTTTGGCTTTTAACCTTTCAGATTTCCGCATGTAGCTTTCTAACTTTATGATATTAATCACCATGGATTTTTTTGTGTCTGTCATGGTTTTTTCGAAAGCATGATAAGGTGAAACAGTCACTTACTTGTTTCAGGAAAACATCCGGTATCTATTCTTATGGAGCTTTGCTCGAAAAAAAAGTGGCACGCCCCACAGTTTACATGTTTGGAAAGTGGACCATCAAATAATCGTAGATTTCTGTGGAAGGTGAGAGAATATATGTGTTTCGTATTTACTTCTATCGTTTGATATTAACAACAGCTCAAATATATCAGCAACGTGATTGAAATAGGCGTAGAATAGAGGTCAAACTGTAAGTGATTTAGATGCATTCACTTGCTTTTTAATAAGTACCGTCAGTATTCAAATTCCAGGCTGTTGTTAATGGTGTTGAATATCAACCGTCCATTCCATCAACCAGTAAAAAGACTGGGAAAGCTCAGGCATGTCAGGTGGTTCTGCAGTCTTTGGGTTTGGTTCCACGTGACCCTTCATTACCAGTTGTTCTGTAAAGTATTGCACTTAAGTTTCTCCCTTTACTGTGTTCATTTTGTGCCGTGTGTGCATTTAAACACCAAACCATTTTGTTAGATAGGAATTTATAGTTCCAGCTTTTAGACTCAATTTTCGAGATCTTTAAATTATTAGGTTAAATTCATTAAAAAAAGCATTTTGTTAATATTGTAGTATTATGAATGTTGTAGTGTATGGTAACTTCGTCCGAGTTATGTCGTCTTATTCCTGAAAGCATTACTGAGCAGCGTATTTTCCATTAGGATGAAAACCGTCTCAAAGGAAAAACATCTCTTTAAATGTATTAGCTTGGTAAACTAACCATATTTTTTTTTGCTGGACATGTTCTAACTACAAACAATTCGTGTTCATTGTATGTCTTGTTGTACATTGCTTTGTTACAATAAAATTATCTTTTCAGAGCAGTGATAATACACACAGAAAAACATAATTTGTTCTGAGGAGAATTTCATAAAATATTGGAAATGAAATTATTTGTTGGAATAATCACGCGCTTCACAGAAGCGTAGTAACGGAGGATCCATCTGACCGAAGTAGATACTTAATTGCTCCTAACTATAACTCGGACGCCCATACGACAATTGACCTCCCGCACCACCATGCGACACCTGACCTCCTGCACCGTATACTGCTCCTGGCGGCTGGTGAGGTGGGTACGGTTGGGGCACTGTAATTGAAAATAAATATTTAGCATATTGTCAAATTGGAATATTTTGAAGCAGGAAGAGCTAGAAATCAATGATTGAAATGCTAAAGTCCATCCATGGAATATTTGTAGCAGATTACGGGGTTAATTCAAATTTTAAAATTTTGTTAAATGATAAAAATCCACTGCACAAAGTTACGTACTTCCTTTTCCACCGATATATTCGCTGCTTCCATCTTTGCCATCCGGATATTGTCTGTCTCCATCCATTGGACCAACTCCTCCATCATATGATATTCCTCCGCCAACACCACCATCTTTTAGATGTGAAGGTCGAGCGTATCCGGAAGGAGATGCATCCACCAGTGCAACTGCTAAGATATCTATTGTAATTATTAGTAAGATCCCTCCCGCGATTCTCCTAGAAATCATGCTGTCCCCTGAAATTTAAATATTCTAGCCATGGTCACAATCGACATCTTCAGATGATCTCTATATTGTCCGGAATTGTCAAAGTTTAACAGCAGCTCCAAACATTTATTCTTAAAAACACTAAATCATCGGAATACTGCCGCTTAATTTCGTTCAATGTCTGAAAGTTTTCAGAGGTTAGTTTACTTAACTTAGACCGTCACTTCTAGAACAGATCATTTCCCTCAATATTCTTCTGCTTTGGCATAATACGGCAAAAAATATACTAGCCTGATAAGTTTTTGATTCAACTAAATGCTAACATGAAACATGCTGAAAGAGAAAAAAAGCCAAAAATTTTTAAGAAAATTTTAAAAGTGAAAGTCGATGCATTCTGTCTTCAAAAATGAACGTTTTTATAGCCATGAAATCGGAACAGGGAATGTCGTTTGAAAGAAAAGTTAACAATTTGGTAAAAAGGAGCTGGTTCGCCTCTCCCATAACTACATTGCCTGACTTTCGAAATAATAAATTACCTTGCTTACAATTTTCTACATTTAAAACTTGAATTATAATGTTTGCTGCAGAATTTTGCAGCATTGATTTTGTTTACAGTTTCGTCACTCACATTGATATATCATCCTTTCTTTTTTCGCAGTAAGCTCATTCATTTCCTTTCAACTTCCCTCCATTGTTCAATTTATCCTTACGTTATGTATGCAAATCTATTTGAAACAGACAGCGGCGCAGCTTCAGTTGACGCTTAATCTTTTTTTTCACATATTTATTCCATTTCATTCTTCTTTTCTTACATTACAATTAATTTAGCAACATCGATTGTTACGGTAGACTGATTGTGCGCTCAATAGTACTCACAATTGTTTCATTTTTTCTCACTTTACAATTCTGAAATTACAGTATGTGTCGGAATTCTAAATTGATTTGAATTTAAATTATAGAAGTTCAAATTAAATATGAAGACGTGCGTTCCTGTCGAATGTGTTTGCGGGACACCATCACCATTTACTGTTGCTAATGAGTGAGCAATTAACTAATGTCTGGTGTGTCATTATGATCGATTCATTTGCCCTTTAACTTTTCTTCCACTGTGTGGATTTTTTTTCCCAATGATGATTCGAAATTACTAAGATTTTAAGGAATTTGTCCTTTCTCATCTCCAGAAGACTTTCTTTGTGTTAAAAAAAGTTGAAGAAATGTATAATTTTCAATTTGTTTTTTAATTTTCAAGATGTGATGAATTTAGAGAAAATACATGAAACTGTGCAATACTGAAGTGACTGTAAAAATTTGATGTGACTGAATCAAACTAGTATGTGTGAATTGCAACTGTGAGTCTTAACGACATTTGTTACGACGATAGGAGTATGCATGTAAGTAACTTGCGTCGATGAATATCTGACGTTAAATAGGTCTTTACTGTTGCTTTCAGTCGTGAATGCAGTTGTAAAGTATATATTTTGCACGTCAAGTATTTGTTGGAAGAGTTTACTGATATTGCAAACTATAACCCAAGCGTAATCAGTGATGAAACAAAAAAAAATAAAATAGCAATAAATGTCAGTATTTGTGTGAGGTTAGATTAGAAGTACAAGTTATTTTGCTGCCAATTTTATACTTATCAATGCTTGGAAAAATCAACCTATGCACTTTAGAGGTTTATTTCCCAATGCGACATTTCAAAGACGTAGCGTATTCATATACCTGACAAGCAATGTTTTGAACAAAGACACTGACCGGCCTTTGAAATTTATGCGTAAGAAGATTAAAAACACTCATGAATCTCGGAAATGTAAGTTTTGAAGAATATTCTTTTTAGATGAATCATGCATGTAAAGTAAAATCTGTACATGTAATTTAATGAGTTAACTAACTTAAGGGATACATCGATCAAGAGATACATCTCAAGCGATATATCGATCACTCATCAAAAATATTGCCCTTCTAGAAAGATATTTGAAAATAAAGTTGCTGCAAGGTTGCGATTAACCGCAGTTACTCACTCCATCAATGTACCAACCAAATGGGATTGGAATTTCTACGTTGCTAACTGGATGTTTCTAAAATCAGAATGTTCGAGGACACGTGAAATGTTACGAGCCTTTTTGGCTGAAAACAGTTACAGTCTTAGACGTTACAGTCCTAGACTGTAGGTTATTGCTTCTTTCACTCATAAAGAGCTCCTCTCGAGATTGATAGTTGCTCGCATGATGTCTTGTGAGTCGGATTTCAATGAACGCTCTAATTAGCACTATTGCTTCTTTATGATTGTTTTAACGTTTCCCATTTTTCATGAGGAGGTGGCAATGAAAACGATGTATTAATTTAAATAAATGTCCGGCATACTGCTTTCAGCAATTTCAAGATCTTCGACCTTTATGCCAATTTGTTTTTAAAACTTTCAAAATGTCACTTAACACGCCGATACCCTTGGCTGTTCAGACGATGGAAATTATACAAACACAGCAGAACAAAAAACAGGTAAGTCATCGTCAAATTATCTGGCTATCAAAGTGCATCATACCTTCGTTTATTCATTAAACAACACAGAAAGAATTCCAGAAAAAATTACAAAAAAGTTTTAGTTCTGTTCACAACATGCTATCTTCTTCGCTCAGCAACTCACCAAATTATAACTCCATTCCCCTGCCCGTTTTGCATCCCTGCAAGTTTTGCCTTAGAGATAAAACTTTTATGTTGAGATACCTGTTATCCATGTTAACTAGAAAATGTTGCGAATTAGGACACTGAATATAAATATGCAAAGTCAACCACAAGCGACACATTTCATTTCGTTATATTTTAAACCACCTTTATCATTTTAGACAAACATTTCAAAAGAACTCTAAATTCTTAGTGAAAACGAAAGTAACATTTCAAAAGGCACGTCCTGAGTGTATACATTTCATTAACTACACTTTATAAATTCCCCTTCTTCCATTGACACCAATCTATTATTCTGAAAATTTTCCAGAGCTCGGTTGGGTTAAGCATATCAACTTTTCTTATCTTCGTATCGTAAACGCATAAATTCGCTAGACTGATTGAGGAATTGAGGAATGAAGCGTTTAAATAACCACCCACTGTATTGAACAACTAGCTTAAGTCCCAAATACAATCAATATGATATTTCAGATTCAGATCTCAAATGTCTTACTCAGCAATAAAAACGTTCCTTTGGTTGTAGTTTGAAACAAAAAAAAATGAGCAAATGAAAAACATTGAATTTTCAAGTTATGAAAACGCAAAACTACGCAAAATAACAAGGCACGGCAAAACAAATGATATGGATTAGAGAAATAAAAGGAAATAAATTCATTCAGCAAAACTACCAACACCCCTTGTAAAACGTATGATACAGAAAGGCGAATACTTTTTGTACTTTGCTTCTGTCGGTGGATATAATCTGTCTAAACTGATATCAATTTCACCCAATTGAAAGCATGAAAATATGCTTTCCGCCTCACTATGATAGCACTCGACTAAACTAAGAATCGGTAATGAAAATAGTTTTTTATTTAACATACAGTCAAATCAAATCTTCCTTATGAAGATGAATCTGATATATTTCCTAAAAGAACGCCCAGTACAAATGACATTACCAGAAGTGTTTTATCAAAAAGCCGAATAATAACCAACATCGGCTAGAAAGAGAAAATAAAAGCATGATGGGAGATGGAGAATAATAACCAATATGAGCCCAGAAACTAGAACAAAGGAACAACAAGAAACAATGAATAAGTGTATACAGTTAAGGCAATATGAGAATTAGATCACATTCTGACTAAATATTTCGTATTAAAAAAAAATTTAGGAAACAATGAAGACGTATCAAACTGAATTAATAATTACCGCAAGAGGATCAAAGTTCAAAATCCAAAGTTCAGTTCAGCAAAAAGGTCACAATCAATCAGTATGCGAATAAATGTGGAATATCGCTATGACAGGTCAATTTCTCCTAGGTTATCTTTTTCCAAACAAAACCAATCTGGAATCGAACTTTCTACCTCTATCCTTATTCTACGACTCTATACTGTCCATCGATCATAACCGAAGCACAAGCAGATATTGTATTATTCACATTCGCTTCACATATAAATTACCAGTAATTAGAACATTTCAAGATTATCTACTCGTTTCAGTTTGTTCCGACAAAATACTTCGCCTCATA
This sequence comes from Litomosoides brasiliensis, assembly GCA_013365375.1. NCBI lineage: Eukaryota > Metazoa > Nematoda > Chromadorea > Rhabditida > Onchocercidae > Litomosoides > Litomosoides brasiliensis. The sequence continues at coordinate 17,580 of JABVXW010000049.1, read as the reverse complement.
TCATCGTTACTGTTTCTCAATACGGTGTAAATACTATCCACTTCAGCAAGTTGTTCCAGAACTGGAATTATATCTAATAGTTCAACATCATTCGCATCATCGAACCACGTTTGTACCGGAATCTGGAATGAAACATTTCAAGCGATGATATGACAACTACTACAGTAATCTTTCCGTCCATTAATTCCCGTGTCTTGCATCATATGAAAGATAAAGCTTTTTATGACCATACGACTTATCAATATTCACTGACTGTTCCTATGATTTAATCATATATTCCCAATAAAGGAAGTCAGCATAAGTCAGAAAATGGGAATATTTTCCATTATCAAATGATGGAGAACGAGGAAACATACAGCATTATCGGGATGAAAAGCGTAACTGGCGGGTGAATTATCTACAATGATCACTTTCTTTAAATCGCGTCCAAGCCTTGTCAAATCCTGAAGATTTAAGAAAAATGAAACGCAAAACAAGAACCCGACCCTTACTGTAGTTAATCTCTGTGCTAAAAATTACCACTCGCCTAAAAAAAATCCGCAAAAACTACATTATTCTACAAACATCTTTAGAATATAAAGCAACACTGACATTAATTAAGCGTGGATAAAAAACAAAACATTGAATCGAACCTTTACATAATTACCCTTATGAAAAACGCAAGATTCTCGAAATAATCGGGCGCGGAACACACCTCGTTTATCTAAGAAATCAGCCACTGGATCGGCATACTGCAATATTCATGAAGAGTTTCGAAATATTATTTCAAAAATAATTTATTCATCTCCACTACGTTACTTATTGCTTATTAATAGTGTTGATCCCTGCTTTTCATGCTTTATTACCAACAGCTATAAAGAGATTTTAGTAGTAGTCGAAGCATGCGAATCGTATGAAATACTCTTTCGTAAATATTAGAGGTTGTGAAAATCAATTTATTACATTAATCCAAAACTTAGTAAACAAAAACGTATTTTTCTTCCCAACTTTATTTTCAAGGGCATTCTTTATATGGCTCGCAGGATTTCGATATATAATTTTAATGGCAGTGCGAACTTCTCTCTATAAATCTCAAATTAAAAAAATATACTTTGGCAAGGCTGGCTGTGAATAATACACATTCAAACTTGTCACCTATCCTTTCCAAAAACTCATCAACGTATGGCCGTTTCAACACATAAACCTGATGAATAACGTTATCGATTTCAACCGGTATTATGAAGTCCGGATTCTTCACCGGCTGAAATATATTTAGTTAAAATACTCGCTTCAAAAAAAGCAAAGATCATGCAACCCCTCAGATATGATTTAAGGTTATTTAACATAAAATTCACCAATTCGCAAGAAACCAAAGAATGAAAGCGAACGGTTTCATTATAGAATTTTTATTCTTATACCGCGCTTAAAATAAAATTCAGTGCTCACAATTTCCAAAATTTAAACTTCTAAATTTTCACAGTAAATTAAGCCTAAATTCATGCACCAGTATAGAGGGAGATATTATTCAACTGATCGGTGTGCATCAGACCTAGAAATGAATTGATATGCTAATATTTACTTTGAATGAAGAATGTACCAACGTTTCATCCAAATCAATAATAAGACATTTTTTATCTCCATCACAGGGACGCACTGGAGGTAACAAAAGTTTGTCGGGGAACTGCTGAAATTTTATTTTTCCTGAGACATCAAAGCAATACATGAACTACACTTTTTCCATTCTTTAAAATATTTAAAAAACTGCGCTTGCCACGAAAATTTTTCATAAACGAAAAAAATTTGGTAGCTAATTCAACTTCCATTGATATTGCATTCTCCTGCACGACAAACTAATCACTTCATAATTTTTTATTTCTATTTCATCACTCTGTAAATGTCGATATTCCATTTCTTTCGCTAATTTTGAGATTAAATAATTCATACACACTCTAATTCTATCCCTCTTCCAAATCCAACCTAGCTAGCTGATTTTAATAAGTTAAAACTTGAAAAGCATTTAATAGCTATCTGTAATCATTCCTCATGTTTACATTTGCACTACAAAGATTTAGAGAGCTTTCTTTTAGTTTTTATTTTTTTTCCTTTTTTTTACTAAAAGAAAAAAAAATAAAGAAAATTTTTAATAAAATAATATTAAAAAAAACTTCAATAAGCAAATATTATTTGCTAATATTCATGCTCAATTTTTTCTGAATTCATGGGTAAGTACTTTTGTGATTCTAATTTAAACTATATGACCATGAAGAGATAAGCTAAATAGTTATAAAACTAAATGAGTACCTTTCTGTAGAAAGTTTTTACTTTTTAACTTGTTAAAATGAAAATTTTTTTAATCAAGTTCCATAGGACTTTCTTTTTCCACTGCTGGATAACGAAAACAATAATATTTAAGATGATTTTTGGAAGACGATGGATTTTGAACCAAAAAATTTGAATTAACTTAAACTGACTATCACTGCCAACGAAACGCATAAAAACTATTAATTAAAATCTTGTTGAAAAATCATATAATCACTGCCTATCCTGACAAGAAAACTGACCACAGGAACGCATCCACCAGTATCATCATAACTATCAGCTGAATAGGAATCATTTACACCGACACTTGTTCCGTTTACGTGCGCTCCGTTTTGCGAATTTTTTGTTATATGGGTAATCAGTGATTGCGACGTTGAAGTCGATGGAACTGGATGAAGTATTTGTCGCTTTTCTAAAAAGTAGCAGTGTTGAATAAGTATGTAAAAACATAATCGAACAACTGTAACATAAAAAGCATGGTAACAGACGAAAGTGAATTCCATAACAATATTTCATCGATGGAAATATTGCAACAACTGTTAAGGTCAGTGTAGTGAAAATAAAGGTAAACTGAATCCTCGGTATTTTACTGAAAAATCATTCTACTATTTAATTTATTACCAATCCACTATTGCTATACCGTCAACAAAAAAGTGAGGAGAAACCTTTAATAGTAGCTCCAGGTCGTATACAGCAACAAAATGACTGAAGAAATTTAGGCATGTGCGGCTTACCACGTGATGAGGCATTTTTCGACGATTTATTCCGGGCATTTTTCGCTTCTAAAAACGCAGAAAAGATAAACAGGAATGTGACGAGAATTTTAAAATCTGGAAATGTAATATTTCAATTTATGTCAGAATAGAACCAAGGAATATTTAGAAAAACAATGATGTATTTTTTAAAGTGATAACCTATTCATTCATTTAAATAATCATCCAGTTTTAAACTTCGCTAGATTTCAAAACTGCTATGGTAACCCAGTGAAATTACGAACAACGCCTAATTAAATGATGCTATATAACCGACTCTTTTAGTCCTGCCCATCTGTAAAAAATCCAGTTGTTTCTCTATTGAGGTCCGGTAAAATTCTTGCAAATATAAAAGTCAGCATAAGATAAATCATGGAGTAGCTGATTCGTTTTGATCTTTTCACAAGTAGAAATATGACGCTAAATTCACACTATAAAATATCATAGTGACAAATTTCACCCTTGGAATACCACTTGTATACAAATCCAATCCCACTGATGTCAAAACCCATGAAGCACAGTAATGAGAAACTTATAATACTAAAAAGACTGTTCAACAAATTTACTCGGATTTCGGAAGTTCTGATAATAGAATAACAATCTAACTGCCACTTATAAACTTAGATCTATATCACCAAATGCTCTCAGTACAGGACGAAATTCCTGTGCAGCAAAGCTTAATATGTGGAAAACTAACGATTATTTTGGAAAATTGAAAAACAATTTCATAAACTATAGAAAAATAGAGCGAACGATTTAAATCAAATTGTTCCAGATTTCAAAGTAAACAAAGAATCACGCATCACAGATTTGCATAGATTGCTGTCCATGTGATTCATTAGAAATAGTTTTGAGACACGTTATAAAACGAGCCATCTGATCACCTGCCATGATACCAATATCTATTAACTAACATCCGATGTCAGGAAGGTACTTACGTCTATAAAGTTAAGCTTGGATAGAGTTTAAAATATGCTTTAAAAGCGACATTCTCAAAACAATACACAGAAGTACCAAAAAAGATAATCGTCTTTATCCTTAGACAATGACTAAATTAATGGTGCGTCACGTATACCGCTAGTATTTTCTACAGTACCCCTTTTTTATCGACTATTTTTTACATATTATAAAAAATAAATTTTGACAGAAAAATTAGCTTCCTAAACCAATTTTGCTGGATTTTTTACGTTCTATCTATAATACACCCGAAGTATTTGTACCATTTTCGAGTCGTCGAAACAGGCCCACCAATAGCGTTTGAGATTTCTCTTTAGGATTAGCACCGAGTGAAGACGATGATTTTTGATAGATAATCTGTTCGTTGACTGATGATGTACCACAGTTGGATGTAGACGGTGCAGGCTCTGCCATGGACTGGGAATCAGGAACAATCCTTGTTGAAGGTAAAGTAATGGTACCGGAAAAAGTATAGGGTAATGTCTCATGGTAGGTTTTTGGCCAACATGAGTGGGGTGCAGAGGTAACAGTTACTGGGAAGCGGTTGGGTGTGTAACCGCATGGAATGATTTTTTGCAGCCGTTTTGGAGCTGATTCATCCGCTCTGCTATGATTCACTTCAGTCGAACTCATGCTGCTGCTAGGTTCCACTGCAGCATAATTACTTGTAGTGGCACTTCTGAGCAAAGAAGTGTTATTTTCCGTCCATTTCACGTCGTCGTGATTCCAGAAATAAGTTGCATCCACGTCGTCTTCAGGACTATATCGAATTCTGCTGTTTTGGTACATAGACCTTGAGGTAGCAGACACTTCAATACCTTTGCAATTCCTTGTAGCATTACTGCTTGATAGAGACATTCCTTGTTGTAGATTGAAACGCCGTAAGCCATGAACTGCTACCGAAGAATCTTCCTGTGATCGGCTGTTCGATCCATCGGATTTTTTCATTGAAAAGCAAGAGCCGTGAAATTCCGTTTAGAATAACAAATCGGAGATATGTATGAAGAAAGTAGGGAAGATATAATTATTTAACTGCAAAGTTTCGAAAATTTTTTTTTCGGTCGTTCCTGGAAAAAGAAAACAGTTAAAAATAAAAAGTACAGTGGAATTTGCGTCGAAACCATTCACAGTACCGTGTAACTTTTTATTTCCTTTTATTTCAATAGCTAGCTTTGGAAGAATAGTTGTTGGAAGAAAATCATTTCAAACAGTGAGGTAAGACTGAAGAACAGCAGTCCGAATCATTGTGCTTTCACCAATACGCCCTTATGGAAATGAAATATGCAACAAGATCAGTGTGTCATTAGCAGCACAACGACCTACCTTATCGATAATTCTCAAAACTGGGAACTGTGCAACAAGTAGGCCTACCACTTATATGTCTTTTTCATTTTTCAAATTCATATATTACACATTTAAAAACGAAACGAGTCACATGAACCAATTAATAACTTATAAGAACTATATGGCTACTGCCATATTTAAAAAGAATAGAAAAGCACGAAGTAGGAAATATATTTTTGTCAGCTACGGTATCTAACTAATAACTGATCAGCAGTTGTGATGAATACCTAGTTACAGCATGAATTACTAGAATAAAAGTCGTAAGAGTGCGATGTTTTTTCAAGTTCTTTTCTTTCACATACAAAGGTCTCAATTATGAATCCCATTACAGAAGATTAATGAATAGAAGGCAAAATCCGAAAACACTGAGCGGTAAAGACCAACTAAAGCTTCGGCCGATATTTAATATACTGGATAAGATAAAGATGAGCCGACTTTTCCTATACATACCATTGTAAAACAAATGTAATCAGATGAAAAACTAGCTGGCTTTCCGGTAATAGTAGTGTCCGAAACCAGTGAGGCGATGTACAGTTTCGAAAATGTAAGTTTTTCCACATTCCAGAACATTATTTTTTCTGGTAAGATATTCTGAATAATAAGTGAAATCTTCCATTCCCTCAAAGGCATGTGTAAAGGTTATAAATTGAAACTTTTTTAGCATTATTGTCTTCAATGTTTCAGGACATAAATTATTCTAGAAAAAGCGAATTTCATTGCAACTGATGAAACAAATTAACCATGTCGTGAATGACGATGGGAAGAGGAATGGAGAGGTTTTCTGATATTAAAAGATGAAAGATGAGTAAGTATTTATCTTCCCTGGTTATGAGAACTTGAAATAAATCACATGCGATGAAAGTGATGAAAGCTTCCATAAAGGAAGTTCCGACCGAAGTCGTTCTTGATGATTTCAACTCCTTTCTGTTGAACAAATTCGAAAATAAAAGATGACGGAGGTGGAATCTTCTAATAAAAAGCGATTAGCAGCGAAAAATTAAAAACAAAACATTCTTAATGCGATAAAAGTGAAGGAGTGAAATTCCTCCACAAGGCATCAAGTGGTAAGAGGGAAGAGAGGGGAGTTGAATGGAGAGAGAGAGGGAGAGAGAGAGACGTACGAATAATCACTGATTCTCTCAAATGAAACATAAAACATTTCCGTTTGGTTCACATTACAATGCGATTACGGGCGGATTTTTTTCAGCTCATAATACGATTAATAACTGATGAGAGAAGCTCTCCCCCTTCTTGTATTAACTAAAAGTTTAAATAGAAATGAGAAGTCACATTTACATAGGAAGAGGAAGTGAGAAGACGCTTGTGTGTTGCGCAGTGTGACCGTTGATTTGCTTCAGAAAGATAACATTATCGGTGTCGAGCACAGTGAAATAATAAAATAATAAATAACAATAAATAAAATTATATCAATTGCTGGGAACAGATTGTTCGCTTAAACACGGAGAAGAGAGAGCAAGTGAGAAGAGAAAAATGGAAAGGATGAGAGGGATAGGAAATTGTTTGCACATCGCTGCTGCTGCAGAGCGTGCGTTGAGAGAAGAAGAAGGGAAGAGGCGGGACAAGCAACTCAGCGTGGAATGGTTGGTAGCTAGTCACTGACGACTGCTGCTTCTCGGGAGGGACTGCTTCATATGTACTTCCCTCTGTTACCTTCCTGAAGTTGTTGTTACTTTGTTCGCCGCTCTTGCCCTCTCTCCAATAATATGCTCTTAGTGATAATATCAAATTCTTAAGAGGTCGTTGTCGATTAAGTACATCGTAAATACAATTACTACGCGACGTGTAGTGCGTCCACATGCACGTACGAGGTATCATTAATACCGCTAAAATGTTTCTACGTGTTCCTTCATAGTTCCGTACCGATGAAATCGAGGAACTCCAGTATACTTCATCCACTTTCAGCTTCAACCTCAACGGCAGGAAAGGTTATAAGTACCGTTTTCAACAGGGCTGACCTCATACCACCAATCTCTTCATTCATCCATCAAATAAATTATAATCACTATGACATACCACTGTACGGTTTCCCCCAAAACAAAAATAAACAGGACAATGTACGGAATAAAAGGTACCGATTTAGCTTTGTAAACGGCAGATGCAAATCCTGGCCAGGGCGTTCTTGCATGAAGGTAAAATCTAAAAAACTCGTTTTGGACAATCAAAACGGGTGTTACATAATTGTTTCAATGCACAATATTTTTTTTGCTTTCTTTTCCGTGCAACAAACATGTGTATGGGTTAAATAGTAGCAGAAATCATAACTTCTCCCGGAAATGGTGCTAAAACTTCAATTTATGCTGCAGTTGGAGAAAAACTTCATGAGCTACAAAATTCGATGCATGTTATATGCCACAGTACAAAAAAAGATGCCAAATGCATTACTACTAATTAAAATGGTAAGGAAAGCATTTTCAGATGATGTAAAGTGAAATTGTCTGTCCTACTAGAAAACAAGTAGTGGAAAGAGCAAAGCAGCCTATTCAAATCCGATAGCAAAAATTATTGTAAAGTTTAACCGACTGTAAAACCCTTTTTCGTCATTAGCCTCAAAAAAATTATAGAAAATATTCCCTTCATCATTATCACTATCATCACAACAACCACTCTCAAGTTTTCAATTAAGTTCACCCAATCCTACGAGAAATTTCCTTACCAAATATGAGGAATACAAAGAGACAGGAACGGTCACAGAGATAGCTCGAAAGCAGCTGTTTCGATGAATTCAATTAATTTATCAAATTTTCTGTAGGTTCAACAATTTCATATCATAATGAAATGTTTGTTGAAATCTATCACCTAAATTCAATTTTCGCTCACTAAGTTCTTATGCCAGATATACCGTCTCTCTCTCTCCGGCAACCTCCTAATCTTGCTGAAATTTTGTACACTAAAGGCATCTGCTGTCGCTGTTACTCGACGGCGAATCAAAAAGCATGCAAAAGCAAATACTGCTTGTGGAAATCTCCTTTTGTTAATGATAAAGAGATAACTGGAAATACATTGAACAGCAGGAAATTGTGCTTCCATACTGAATGTTTCTCTATCTGGTAAAATCTAGTTGGGCAAGTTAGGACCTCAAATGCAATGAGTGAATCCCTAAGGCTTATTAAATATCACGTTTCGAAAAACAACTTCCTCTCAGTATAAGAAAGTGAGAAAGCTAAACGAATAAAAGAGACAAAGTTTAATATACAATGCGCACATGTATACTTACTTTCATTATGTTAACTTCTTCCTCAGGTATCTTTCCAAAAATGCAGTGCTGAAAAGGAGTTGAGGGGCGGCGGAAACCCTGTATGCATTCTTATTTTCACCCCTCAGAATCCACAACAGTTCTGCATGGAACAGAGGTATGAACAACGTTTTTTACATTAATTAAGTCATTTCCATAAAAAGGAAGGTGAGATGTTAGGCTAAGAACAAAAAAGAAAGTAGTGTTGAAAGCAGCAATATTAAATTAAGAAGAAGAGGAAAGCGCACATCTGATAAAGCAACCACTGATGATAAAGTTATCTCCTAAAAATTTCAAAAGAAGATTGGATAAAAAGGAAGGGGAAATACGTGGTTGACCTTGCCATTCTTCACAATTCTCTGAAATGCCGAGCAAACTGTGTAATGTTACATAAGGTATCGTTTCATTTTGCTTTACATATGATTACACTCAAAAACAAGTCTCGTCTTCGCTCATTTTTTATCGGTTATAATGTGTCAGCCCTCAGCGGGGTTAACGAGTGGCTAAATGGTATAATTGACATAGCAGAAAATTTTCTCAACGGAAATGATAAAAATTCCATTCATATTTCTAAACATATTACTCTGCAAAAATTACATGGGTAATTCCCCTCCAGAAACAAATGCAAACCCTTAACCAATCGACCAATCAAATAAACTATTCAGTTACAAATGTTTCGCCTTCAATTTACGTTATTCATTGCAATGTACAATTTCCCTTCGTCGTGCTGAAGGTACTTACGTTCCCAAAACGGATGAGACTGAAATTTTTCTAATAAAATGGCTTTCATAGTTGAAATTCCCATAAATATTAAACTTCGACTGGCTTTGATTCGATGCTAAAAACATTGTATGGCAAGTATACATCCCTTCGCTAAGCCTACGCTCAATATATTTCATTTTTACATTCGGCACTTGCCATACACAACATTCAAATATTCCCCATCCCCTGTTTTCAGCTTACATTTCTTACTTCCGTTATAGTAATCTTGAAGAGTTCGAATACCACTGAAAGAGAAGCAAGTACAAAAAAGGTGCCTATGGTTGCTATACCGAGAAAATAATTTCTCTTCCCGACCAACTAATATTCCATGTTAACTAACGTTAATTGTATATAAAACCGCACTGTGGAAGAACAAAGTGGTGCGTAAAACGGCTCTTCCTTCCAGTCCGAAGACTCGATTTCTCTTGTGATATTAAATGCGTGTACATATCTATCCAAAAAAATTTAAGGATTCTACATAATTTTGAGACATTCATAAACCCGTTAAATTTTACTATTCACCTACCTCCTCTATTCAGCTCAGTATGATGATCAACAGAAAATTCAATTTATAAGAATCGAAAATGATGCAGACATGAGAAAAACTGTAATAAAATGAACTCAAGAAATAACAAAAGTATAGGTGAAATGAGAAGTGGACGTTTCAGGTGGGTTAAAGAGTGAGGCCATTGAGTTAATAGTACAAAAATTTCACCCCATTATATCTGTCCTCTTCACAGACTCACTAATTAGGCAAACGACACAAACTTTCGCGAGTTTATCATGTATTGCTTAAAAAGATTTCTACAATGTCAACAACTTTGATGATGAAAATGAAAATGAGAGTTTTATAGAATAAAAATTTCAATAACGGTTCGGACGTGATAAATAATAATAACATACATGGAATCGTTGCAAGTAACAATTTCAGCGGGTGAATCTACTGGAGAGCATTTTTATAGTTAGCGCTCCACGGCTTTAGTTGGCAGATAAGAATGAAGAATAATTGTTTGATTTGCTTGGACAATTAGTCAAAAATTCTCGGAAGGGGAGAATGATGCTCATTTTCTCCCTATCATGAAATGCTTTACATTCATTCCTCAATTATCAACTTTTTTAGAGTTGACATGACTAAGCTAGATTTTCTGTCAATTTTTAATGATTAAGAACGGTTAATGTTTAATATATTAATTCATAAATTCTACATAGTTGGGGAGAACTCTAAAAATGTTAACGCCACCAGTGTTACTGACTTGTTCCTAACTAAACTGCAGTCTTCACTCATAAAATCATTCAACTGATTCGTCAATAAATCATTCACTTTCAACAAACAATCAAGTAGTACTCTAACTCCTAAAAAAATTGAGTTATTGGTAACTGCTTAATTCAGAAGATCACATTTCCAAGCATTCCGTATCGATCGACAGAAGTTAAATTAGAAAGTAAATCGGAAAATAACTTCCGACCAGCCAGTTTCTTGATACTGCGTAAATTTAACGCACAGGAAGTAACAATGCGCAACAAGATGAGACATAAGTATGACAAGGTTCTTAAGTATCTGCTAATTTACTTTATTACCTTTTCTTGTTTACTGCTGAAAACATAATCAGATCTAACACTAATTAACCTGCAACGCGAAAATTTAAACTTTAATGGAAAAATTATTCATGTCATCACTTACAATTAAAAAAATTCAGTATCAAAAATTAATGTGACATCTCCAGTGCCTAATAATAGAAATCGCTTTACTCTACTCTACATTAGTTAAAGGATGTCTATTATTAATGGTACACTTTTCAATACGTAGAATTTAAATTAAAATAAAAATCATTGTAAAAACAATCACAAGAGAAAAATACAAACCCGACACAGTGATATCTATGTAAGTATTGTCTTCAGTTTTGCTACTGCTGGAATTCATCGATAGTCTAAACAGCTTGCTCCCATTTTTAAACTCTCCTGGAGCAAAACACTGATTTTCTACATCTGTATCTTCTTTCTTGATCTAAACAATATGTGAAAAAATAGACAAACAAATGGTGTAAAATCAGCATTATTTGCAATTTACGGGGTAAAGAAACAATAATTGGAAAATACTCTTCAAATACTTTTGATTTAAAAAGTGCAGAATTCAGGCCTTTCTTTTCCAAAGAGAACGAAATGTGACTGAATACCGTGACATCAGTTATATTTTTTGCAAAATGATGGGTTGAAATGCTAAACGAAACGCCATTTTACAACTAATACATATATACTATGACTCTGACTCCAAATATTCACGGAGGCTGGAACCGTAGTCAGAAACCGCAAAAACTGTGTAAAGCAAAGGATTTACGTTTCTCGTTCTTTTATTTAAAAGAATGTTGAAACAGTAACAGTGGCCATAATGAGAGTGCCAAATTTTGGAGAGGTCACTAATCTTTCTCATCTTTGCAATAGTGTCGAAAGCAAATGGTTTACTTGAGTAATTATTCGGTCTACTGAATTTGTCATCAACGACTAGCGATTTTAAGCAGTACTGCACAATCCAGAAAAGAGTTTCAAATTTCGCTGGTTTAACTACTAACAATCTGGTTTCCAATGTTTCTTGAAAATTAAGGGCATTATTTTAGCCTGAAAATTTAATTTTTTATTCAGTTTAGCGTTTCTGATATCAGATTTTATTTTCGTTGCTCCAGTGTTCGTTATTTCAAATGGATTTAAAATTCTCTAGTCGACAGTTCCTTCAGCGTTACTTGTCACTGGGTTAAATGAAATATCCGATAAAACTTTGATATTATTTAGCTACACGCGTACTTGTATTATGACTGCATACTTGATGCTATCGTGAAAAAGATTTCGATATTTGTATATCATTCGTATCATCTATTTCTCACTCAAATCCACGTTCTTCATTGTTCATCAAAAAAGCTAGCAATGTTCACCAAAAAAGCTAGCAATAGTATCGATAAAATCTCGAAATTTTTAGAATAAAACGATTTCAATATTTAATATATCACCTTCCGCCAATAAAATGATGCCGAAATTGGTGACAGGAGTGGATGCAAGCGCGGCAATCAGTGTTAATAATTTCTTTGATCGATCTTTCCTTAGTTGAAATCAATAAACTGCTCCCTCCTTGTCATTAATGCCTTGTTCCTGTTTTTTTTCCTGCAAATACGGTTGTTTTGTTCTATTTTAATGAATTCCTCAAAAATTAAAATACCATCCGACGACTACAATATCTATTTCTACTAATATGACAAAAGTAAAACATTTCAAACAAGCTGAAAAATCAAGCGGACGATCTCACAGAAGGTATCGAGATTTATAAAAAATGAGAATATGCATTCCTTACTGTGCATCATCAAACAAACAAAAACCATAACTTGAACCTTATAATATATTCTAACCACTGAAAATAAGTGGATAAAATAATAGTTTAAATTTTCTACTCGCATGGTTTAGCAATAGCAAACCCCTATTCAAAATGTTACAAATTAAGGGAAAAAACAGACATGCCTTCATATATTACTCCATGCAAGTGAAAGTGATCACTAAAAGTTTTTTTCTTTCGTTTATTTAACATCTTCACAATGACGTAAAATTAGGAACAACGAAACCAGCAATCAATAATCTCCTGCATCGTAATTTCCCAGCACTTCCCAATTATTAATACAGAAGAAGTTGAACTTTTCGTGCCCAAGGAAAAAATGTATAATATAGAAATAACATTGTTATAAAAGATAAATGAAACCTAAACAAAATCACCTGAATTATGTCTTGACATATATCACAAAATAATTTGACATATGTTCTATACACATTTTGCGCCTTGTAAAGCTTTGACCTAACCCAAAGAACATCTCAGAAACATTTTAAAAATAAAATTAAAGCAACGTAACATCGCTAAACCAATCAAACATGAAGACAAATATCTCCCAAAGTTAATGATTTACTTTTACTATATATGTACATATGCACTTATCTCTGCCATAAAACAAATTTATATTAAAATGTAAGTGGAAGGGGCGTGAAGCGGCAGAATCGTAAAGTAGTGCAAATTTTGATTTATAGAACAGAAAAATGGGAGCAATATTCTCGATGTTGAAAAATCGCAAATTGTACATTTCTGGGGCAAAATCTGACACAATTTTTCTTGGTTAATGAACTTGAAATATCCCACTAATTAATGGTATAAAAAGTACGGCCCACCAACAAATGTGAAATACCTATATCTGTGAAAAACTGATCCACACCAATTGTCATAGTCAATCTATGTATTCAGAATAAGGACTTCGTACTACAGTCTTTTGCAGCACTGAGACACGCGAACACAGTGTAGAATTATCCGAAAGGATTGTATAGAAGCGTTTTCAAAGGATTTTATAAAAGATGAACTGTTTTGTTAGTATCTTAGTAGTTGTAGTAAAAGCAGCCGAAAATCTAGAAAAAGCAAATAAACTTTGTAAAAGAACAAGGGAAAATCCGCCTGTTCAGTAAGTGAAAATGTGACTGATCGTTCCTCGAAAATATACGATATAAAATTAAAGCAAAAAAAAAACATCCTTCTCAAATGCAAAAATGAGTAATGTGAAAAACGCTAAGGCGATGAAATGGAGAAATTATCTGAGACATTTAAGCATACCGGCGGTAGAATCAAATAATAAAAAAAGAAACTTAAAGAAAAATAAACGAATGCAAGAACGAAATAATTTACTGATTTTGATAAAACACCAGTAGGAACACAGAAATTACGTGGACAAAATAAGTGTTGTTCTTCAACCTACAAGATCTGTCCATCATGTTATCAGTATAAGTTTTTCAAAAAAATTGAAATCTATATCATCCACGGCTTGAAAAGAAGTCAAAACTCTAATTTCGTTCATTTTTAGAAAAAGTAAATCGTTTATATGTTTCTTATCTATTCTATCCCTTACCCCACTTATCAATTAAAAAATTATAATTTATACACAGAAAAAAACTTTCCATTGTAATCAACATTGCGTAATTTACCCATGTTAGGATAGAAACATTAGAAGTCCCACCAAATTTAAGAGAGCATTTTGATAGTTACTGTTAAGAAATGATCTATATCAGTTGTACAAATGAAATGCCATATGTGAAAAGAAATCACAGCTTCCGCAAATTTAAATTAAAAGAAATTTTATTTATAAGAAAATTTTCAAACACACCAATAATAAGTATTAAGTAATTAAGAAAGGGTATACTGACATGCACATATATTTACTGAAATTCCATCAGTCTTCATTGCTTCTTGCATGCACTTCTTTTACCTTCCCAATTTATTAAAATAAATTTCCTATAAGAAAGCTTTCACCGTTCACATTAAATGATTTTTATTTTTTTACGATAGCTATTTAAGCATTTAATACAAAACTACTGCATTAACGGAAATGAAGTGACCTCGTCCTACACACGTTCTATTTGTACTTCATTACTTCAAAGTTAAGGGCTTGTAAATAAGACATGATAATCACTCTCCCCACACATGGCTTACCTGCGACAAAAACACATTCATAAAGCAGATGAACACAATTAACGGCGACATTCCATATTATTCGTCCAAATAACTTATTATCAAAACTGCCTTGAAATTAAGCAAGAATCCATCCCTTAAAGCTAACAGTGCAACGATGAATTTAATTTCTGGTGTCAATAGCAAGATAATGCTTTCTGAGTTATCCATATCTTCTTTTTTAAGTCGTAACTAGTGATATAAATTTGAAAAAATTTATTCAAAAAAAAATCAACTTTCCTATGAAAAAAATTTTAAATATTCCAAAATTTTATGAATGACAAAGCGGTTCTCTATACTGTCGAAGACAATTGTACTGTAATTAGTTCACAGTTTCCAAAACAGGAATTTAAAAAAGATATGTTGGACAGAATGAGTGAACGATTTGATCTTTTACTAAATATGCAATTTTGATGATCGTTACTCAGACAATATAAATTGATGAACTATTACGGAACGGAACATTCTAACAATTCTCTATGCGAGATTATAAATGGAATCGTGAGTCGAGAAAGAGCAATATGCTCAAATTAAAAGTCGGAAAAACGGTTCCTCTTATATAAAATTTATTTCAGACATTAACCTAACTTAATCAATTTTGTGCAAATACGTAATTCAAAACTTTACAAAATAGAGAATTATCTTTTTTCCTTCTCTTCTTTCTTCAACTCTCAGATAGTTACACGTTGGATAATTTAGTATTCATGATCGTCATGACTATCCAATATGCGAGTAAAGTTACATCCGTTAAAAGATCTAAATTCTTCACGCAGTTCTACAGCTTCTTCAAATTTTAAAAATGATCTACAAAGTACGTAGTCGCAAATTTGCAAATTTTTCGAGAAATATGATGCCCTCATCCTTGCACTTCATTTATCAATTTCTTATTTCCTCTGTAGTTACCCAGAAACGGAAACACTGTAGAAAATGGAATGATCTTTTAGTGATGACATTAAGGAATGTCTTCAAGCATATACACTGAGTTGATGGAACCAAAAAAGTCCCGCTGATTAATTGATGTTATTCGATATGTTCTAAGGTTTCAGAACTTTTCACTGATTTGTAAAGAACTCCTCATTCTCTGGCACCTCTCCCTGCTTTGTGTAGTTTTTTGAAACCTTACTAACAGCTGTAAGGTTACACAGACAATTGTGATTATAGAAATCAGTGGGTGACTTATTCCTGTTTTGATAATTACACCAAAAAGAGCACTGCTGAACACAAGTCCGAAACGAAAAGAGAAATGAGAAAGATCTGTCTCAAGATCTCAAAGCTTAAACAAACATAGGAGAAGTACTCAGGGAAAACAAAACGGTACACTATCGCTGCTGAAATTCAAACACTCTCTAACATTTCAAGCTAATGAAAGTAGGGAAGTTAATCGCGGAGAACGGTAAACAAATTCTTTAAATATGCGCTTAAATTAAGGCAAAACCTAAGTGGATATGAGAAATGTTCAAATACAGAACGTTAAAGTAAGCGAGGCTTCGAATAAATGTAAGCCAAAGGAGGAAAATAAAGGGCCTTTAGAACTAGTACATATTAAGTCCAAATAATTAAAACAAAGCGAATAAAGAATTATTAGCAATTAACGTGTTTAATAAATAAAAGAACCAACAAATTGCTGACCACTAACATTTTCAGGAATAATACAAACCACAAGAAAAAGTGTAAAATTTGCAGACTTGAAATAGTATGACCCATATTGTGGGTATTCCAGCATACATGCACGCATATAAGCTTTCTCGAACAACTTCCAGAAAGTCGAATAGAAACCAACAACCGCCCACCAAAACAGTCAAACAAAAGCAAGCACGCACGCACTTCTCTCATATTGCCACGCAACCGATCTGATGGTCATTATGCAAAAATCAATATCTCACTGCCGATGAGGTAGACTGAAAAGGGTTTAATCAACTTAACAAGGAATTAAACAAGAGAGTCTTAAATTTTGAAAATATAGGCTTCTTGAAATTGTAACAAGAGCTTAATAGAAGCAATGCTAAAAGAGATTTTTTTTGATCACTTATAAGTTTACGATCTGAATTTTATCGCTTATAAGCACTTATAAGCTGCACTATAAAAGCTTCCCAGGATTTAAATAGTAATCGAAGCAAATATTAAGGAATTTTCTTAGCAGTAAAGTGACAGTCGCCTAAAATACCTGCAACAAACAGGAAAGTTTCCATATTTTTCAATACGTCTGTCATACTTCCTGATATTAAAAACTGTTGAATCAACTTATCATCGATGCGCACTGATTCTATCCTTATGATTTAAATTCGAAATTTTCAATGGTTTGTTCCACTGGAAATTTCACCTGTCAACACTTACTGCACGTTCCTTTACAATTTGGCGTTATCTAATCGAATTATTACAATCATCGCCCGTATTTTGCGACGAATATGAGTGAAACTTAGTCTAATGCTTGTATGAGGAAAGTAATTACTCGTTGAAAGCATTCACTTCACATTTGTTGGGAGACATAACTTCGAGAGATAAAGGGAGATCGTCCTGATATCTCTTTATCAGATACTAAAATAAGATTACTTTCAGACTTTTGAAAGTTGTTCATTCGCCGTTAGCGAAAGACTATTATCATTTATTATTATTATTATCATTATTATTATTATTATTATTATTATTATTATTATTATTATTATTATTATTATTATTATTATTATTATTATTATTAT